>JAQQPU010000708.1:35914-51840 GCA_029168905.1 Artemia sp. Kazakhstan ARC1039 | reverse complement strand
CTTATAGCATCACACAATCTCGCTCCTAGTTCCAAAAATGGAATGCATGTAGCGTTCGTAGTAATAGGTTTAAAAACCTATTAGCCAAGTTTTAAAAAAAAAAAAACCTACTAATCAACTTACAGATGAATGACCACGGAACTTTCTCTAATCGACTGACACACAAAAAATCGATACCTGTTTGTACGGGGGCGTACGCAAAGTATAAGGTTCTAGTCTTTGAAATTGCGTCATTCCCCTGGCAAAGAGTGTAATGCTCCTGTAGAATAGGACTACTAGAAGAACCGGAAGGAACGTAAAGTCGTAGAAATGGTAGTTCCTACTCTACTTCTTTCCAGCCAATCCTTGGACTTACTAATCTACTGGCCGACCTCACTAACTGCGCAATTTTTCCCTCGTGGTCTATTAAGCACGTACGCAGTTAAGAGGACCCAAAATGGCGTCAAAAAATAGTAGGAAAATTAATATTTATTACTTACGGAAGGAAAATAATTAAGGGGCCAAAAGAAATGAATCTGGGGGGGGGGGGACATTTATCTGAAAAAACTGGGACCAAGGGTTCCAACAAATGGTATTTGATATCTAATTGAAAACCTAGATCTTGTCTAGTTCTAATTGAAAAAATTGTGTTGATCAACAGTGATCAGTGTTGTGTTGATAAACGTTATTTCTGTTGTGTTTTTGGGGCATTAATATGCTAAAGCTCTTTAATGGTATACCAGCTTTCTAAGATTCTTTTTCTAAGATTAATTAAAAAAAAACTTTTTCCACAAAATAAGATTTTCAAAGAAAAGTAAAGAACTCCATTAAACAAAAAATGAGCAAACATAAAATCAAATAATCTACCAAGCGTGAAACTACCACAATTCAGCATCGATAAATAAATGAAACCCAAATCGAACAGAAATTAACATAAGTTGGCCACAAAACCCCTATGTCTTCCCAAGGCCAGAACAAAATTTGCACTTTACTGGAAAAAAATATAAATGTCTTTACTTTTATAACTTTAATAAATCAAACAATATTAACAGTTTGATTACTAAATATCAGTATATTGTTATTAAACTGACAATGCACATTCATTTTTATTTTTTCAGTAAAGTGCAAATTTCTTCAATAAATAACCACTGAGGGCTCTGAGGGGGTTATCATCCTAAAAGACCTAATTTCAAGAACTTTCAACTACGTTGAACAAAATGAATATCTCAAAATTTTGATTGGATGTGTTTGGGGAAATGGCGGGCGTGAGAGGGGCGGTAGTCGCTCTCCAATCACTTTCAACTATTAAAATGGTCCTAGCCCTTTCAATTTCCAATCAAATGAGCCCTTTTGTAGTTTCTACGACAAAACTTTCAATAAAAATCTTATATGCCCCCAGGGCATAACTTACAACGCTTGCACTGAGGGCTTTTGGGGGGGGGGGGGGGTCCCCAATCTCAAAGTCCTAATTTCCAGAACTTTCTACTACGTTGAACAAAATGGCTATCTGAAAATTTTGATTGGATGTGTTTGGAGGAATGGTGGGCGTGAGAGGGGGGTTAGTCACCCTCCAATCACTTTCGACTATTACAAAGGGCACTAGCCCTCTCAATTTCCAATTGAATGAGCCCCTTTTGAAGTTTTACAACAACTTTGCCCTTGGGGCTCTCAGGGGCTTGCCATCCTTAAATACATAATTTCCAGAACTTTCAACTACGTTGAACAAATTGACTGTCTCTAAACTTTGATTGAATGTTTTTGGGGAAATGGTGGGCGTAAGAGGGGGGTTAATTACTCTCCACTCACTTTCGATTATTAAAAAGGGCACTAGCCCTTTGAATTTCCAATCGACTGAAACCTTTTTCAAGTTTTTACGACAAAGATTTCAATAAAAACCTTATATGACCTCAGAGCAGAACTTATAACCCTTGCCCTGAAGACTGTGGGGGAGTGTCCTGCTCAAAGGTATAATTTCCTGAACTTTGAACTGCGTGGAACAAAATGGCTATCTCAAAATATTTATTGGATGTGTTTGGGGAAATGGTGGGCGTGGAAGGGGTGTTAGTTGCTTTCCAATCACTTTCGACAATTAAAAAGGGCACTAGCCATTTCAATTTCTAATCGAATGAGCCCTTTTTTGAAGTTTCTACGACAACGCGTTATATAAAAACCTTATATGCCCCTGGGCATAATTTACAACCCTTGCCCTGGGAGCTGTAGGGGGGCTGTCATCCTCAAAGACCTAATTTGCAGAACTTAAAACCACGTTGAATAAAATAGCTATCTCAAAGTTTTGATTAGATGTGTTTGGGAAAAAGGTGGGCGTGAGAGGCGGGTTACTTGCCCTCTAATCAGTTTCGACTATTAAAAAGGGCACTAGCCATTTCAATTTTCAATTGAATGAGCCCTTTTTGAAGTTTCTACGACAACGTGTTACATAAAAACCTTATTTGCCCCTGGGCCTAATTTACAACCCTTGTCCTAAGGGCTGTGGGGGACTGTCCTCCTCAATAACATAATTTTTATCTGGAATTCAACTTCACTGAACAAAATGGCTATCTCAAAATTTTGATTGGATGTGTTTCGGAAAATGGTGGGCGTGGAAGGGGTGTTAGTCGCCTTCCAATCACTTTCAACGATTAAAAAGGACACAAGCCACTCTAATTTCCAATTGAATAAGCCCTTTTCGAAGTTTCTACGACAACTTCTTTGATACGAAGTGCCGTTCTCTAAAGAAAAAAATTAATAAATAATACATTGTGCCAACATCGTTCTTATATGCCCCCAGGGCATAACTTATAACCCTTGCGTTATATAGCCCTTGGGTTATATAACTTATAACCTTTGGGGGAGTTTCCTCCTCTTTACTTAGTCCCCGTTTCTTGTCTCGTTCTCGAGTCTCCCCGTTCTTTACTTAGGCAGCGCGATCGCGCTGTCTATGATTTATACAACAACTTTCTATATAAACCTTATATACCCGCAGGTTATAACTTACAATCCTTGCACTGAGGGCTCTGAGGGGGTTATAATCCTAAAAGACCTAATTTCCAGAACGTTCAACTACGTTGAACAAAATGGATAACTCTAAATTTTGATTGGATATGTTTTGGATAATGGTGGGCGTGAGAGGGGCGTTAGTCGCTATCCAATCACTTTCAACTATTAAAAAAGGCACTAGCCCTTTCAATTTCCAATTGAATGAGCCCTTTTGAAGTTTTTACGACAACGCTTTCAATAAAAACCTTATATGCCCCCAGAGCATAACTTAAAACCCTTGCCTGGGGGCTGTGGGGGGAGGGGCTGTCATCCTTAAAGACCTAATTTCCAAAACTTTCAACTATGTTGAATAAAATGGCTATCTAAACATTTTGATTGGATTTGAAAAGGTGGGCGTGAGAGGGGGGGGGGGGTTAGTTGCCCTCAAATCACTTTCGACTATTACAAAGGGTACTAGCCCTTTGAATTTCAAATCGAATGAGCCCTTTTTCAAGTTTCTACGGCAAAGATTTCAATAAATACCTTATATACCCCAGGGCATAACTTATAATCATTGCCATGAAGATTGTTGGGGGAGTGTCCTGCTCAAAGGTATAATTTCCTGAACTTTGAAACCTTTGAGACAAATTGGCTATCTCAAAATTTTTATTGGATGTGTTTGGGGAAATGGCGGTCGTGGAAAGGGTGTTAGTTGCCTTCCAATCACTTTCGACTATTAAAAAGGGCACAAGCCATTTCAATTTCCAATCGAATGAGCCCTTTTTGAAGTTTCTACGACAACGCGTTCTATAAAACCTTATATGCCCCTGGTCATAATTTACAACCCTTGCCCTAAGGGCCGTGGGGGACTGTCCTCCCCAAAAACATATTTTCTATCTGGAAATCAACTACGCTGAACAAAATGGCTATCTCAAAATTTTGATTGGATGTGTTTGGGGGAATGATGGGCGTGGGGGGGGTAGTTGCCCTCCAATCACTTTCGACTATTAAAAAGGGCACTAGCCCTTTGAATTTCCAATCGAATGAGCCTTTTTTGAAGTTTTTTTTACGACAACGCCTTCTATAAAACCTTATATGCCCCCAGGGCATATCTTACAACCCTTGCCCTGAAGGCTGTGGGGGAGTGTCCTCCTCCAAAACATAATTTCTATCTGGAAATCAACTACGTTGAACAAAATGGCTAAATCAAAATTTTTATTGGATGTGTTTCGGGAAATGGTGGGTGTGGAAGGGGTGTTAGTTGCCTTCCAATCGCTTTCGACTATTAAAAAGGGCACAAGCCACTCCAATTTCCAATTGAATGAGCCCTTTTCGAAGTTTCTACGACAACTTCTTCGATACGAAGTGCCCTGCTCTAAGGAAAAAAAAAATTAATGATACATTGTGCCAACATTGTTCTTATTTGCCCTCAGGGCATAACCTTAAACCCTTGCCCGACGGTTTTGGGGGAGTATCCTCCTCAAAAACATTTTCTATCTGGAAATCAACCACGCTGAACAAAATGGTTATCTCAAAGTTTTGATTGGATGTGTTTGGGGGAATGATGGGCGTGGGGGGGGGGCTAGTTGCCCTCCAATCACTTTCAACTATTAAAAAGGGCACTAGCCACTCCAATTTCCAATCGAATAAGCCATTTTCGAAGTTTCTACGACAACTCCATCGATACGAAGTGTCCGGGTATGGAGAAAAAAAAAAATAAAACAGTGTGCCCACATCGTTCTTTACCTAAAATATTTGTTTATGTGTTTATAAGAAGTATCTATCATATATACTTATTTTATTTATTATCGATTTCTTATAAAAACGGGGAAGTTTTTAACTTTTGCAAATTTTGGCATGTATGGAACGTGATTTTTGCTATAAGTGTGCTTGCATTGTAATGCAAGAATAATTTACTTGCATTTATTTTGTTTGATTTAGCGGAATAATCTATGGCTATCCGAAATCTAATCATATTATTTACAAAACCCGGTTAGGAGTTTAATTTACTATCCATGGTTATCTGTCCTATCGTTTCCACTGATAAAATAGTTGGAATAATTCGATGTCTCCTTTTTATTTATCCTTGATCATTACAAGGTGTGTACTATCATTTTTCGTTCAACTCTACACCCATTAGCTTGCTTCAACAACCCACTTCTTCGACTCAAAATTGCTTCAAGCTTTCTTTTTGCCGGGAATGAGTTATTGACCTAGACCAGTTGTTCCCAAACTTATTTGGCCTACGGCCCCCTTTCCAGAAAAATTTTGGTCTGAGCCCCCTGGAAATTAAATCGTTTCAAATTTCAATTGCAATGAAACAAAAAGATATATGTATTAATATTTATTCATTTTTCGTAAAATATAGTAAAAATAGTGTAAATTAGAGATATATATGGCTGTAAAGATGAAACTATTTGATGAACCAGGATGCAACTTATGTGCTGCTGGTACTGCTAGCAATTTACCAGCCCTTGGCCGAATTTTCGTCAGCAGTAATCTTAAGTCACCCGATTGACTTTTTGCATTATAAACTGTAATGTACTGCTTGCAATGACTAACATGCAACTGTAGCCATCACAGGTCCATGAATCACTCCAGCACCCACTTTAGAAATCATTGCTATAGACTGCTGAATTCTTGGTGCTTATATCCAAACCATTTATTTCACGTATAATTTGTTTTCTTGTTGTAGACAGAAGGATATCCATTCTGGGTTTTAAAATCTCTGGTGTTACCCACGGGCTAAGGTTTGATATAAAGAACTTTTTCGGTTGCCACTAGATAAGATTTCGTGGGCGATATCCGTTAAAAATAGGATGAATTCAAGGCCGTATTCAGGGGATGGGTTAGGGGATTTAAACCCATCCCCTGAAATGTATGTCCGACTGGTAAAAATGTAATAATAATACTACATTTTTGATATGCTTTTAAAACACTATTCAGACAGTATTTTAAAAGAGATCAAGTGAATCTCCTGAATACTTGAGCAATGGAAAGCTACTTCAACGGAAAGCTACACTAAAAGCTGTTTCGTGCGTATTTTTAGCTCATTTTATCGGGATTTTCCATCAATGTTTTTTTTTTTTTTTTAATTGGTACTCGCTACTAGCAAAAACTGTATAACTGCATATAAAGGTGTTTCTTGTATTAAAAATTGAATTCCCGATTTATATTTAATCTTGTAATAAATATTTGCTTGTGTTTGTTTTCATTAAACCAATTTAAAAAATCAGATTTCATTTTGACTGTCCTTGGTACCTCAAGGGTATACTGTCAGTTATCGTTTACTGAAAACTTGAGCTGCTGAACTTATTAGCACCTCAATCGTCTAGTTATGTATTCCAAACATAAAAACTGAAGATCGAATTTATTACCCCCTCCCCCCAGAATGATCTAAAAAAGTGGTATTTTGACAACGTTCTGATATAATTACGATCGTGCAATGTTTAAGTTTCCCCTTCCTACGGGATGACTACTGCTTCTAGCAATTTTTTATATAATGGCCAAATGCTTTTGTGATTGGGGTGATGGGGAAAAGGAGGCAGGAGGAGGCAGGAGGAGGACAGTTAAAAATGGTGAATCTATTGCACATATCATAGGTAGCAAATCTCAGAATTTGTTTGTTAACTAAGGGCGTATCCGAAAAATATGAATTTTGAAAAATGTGTCGTGAATTGCTGCAATTACGTCAACTTTACTCCGGTTTCACCACAATTTTGGAAAATCTCCACTTTTAGTCAATAAAACAGTCGGAAATCTGTCTTCCACGGAACATCGAAAATCGGAACCCATCTCCCTAATAGTTTGGTTAGTCACGGGGATTTACTCCTTCGGGGGAAAAGAAAAATCCCCCAAGGGGACTAAGGCCCCTCCAAAACGTCTTTTTTAATTGTTCAATTCTTTAATTGAGCTTTGAAGCACTCTCGAGCAGTGTTTCTCAACTTTGTAGTCCATGGATCAAATGTGTTCCACAAGGCTGGAGAACCTATTCTTTGAATGCGCCGAATCTAAAAATTCCCAATCTTTGGATATGCCTTTAAATTCACTTCATTTTGCAGCTGACTAGGGATGATTAAATACCAAAGTATGCACATTGTTAACAATTTCGTTTTTTGTTCTTGGTTTCTATTACCTTGTTGTATGCCACTCGCGTCATCAATCTTGAATATTTAAATAAATACTCGCCGGATTCTTTACTTTTTGTTTCATTTGTTGCAATTATATGTCATGAAACGAATAATGTTTTGACAGTAATCAAGTTTGGAAGCGGTTGAATGCTTCCTTAATGGCCCCTCTTTTTTCCACGTGCTATTATGTATCGTAGTATCCTTGATAACATATGCTGTTGAATTTTTTTTTTTTACATAATGATCCAATCGGGTTTATTCCACCACCAGTTCCATTGGTTGGTTAAATAGCCCCTAGTCTAGAAATACCTAAATCAAAACGCGATCTTGGAGCGGGGGAGTATAATATTTTCTTGACTCTCTCCTCTCTTGTCAGGCATACGTACAAGGGGGGGGGGGGGAAGGGGGGGGCTTAGTTCCGCTGATTATCCACACCATACACCTCCACAAAATCTCGAGACTGGTTAAGTATATCTTAAATTTCTCAAATTTTCTTTACGATTCCCCAAACATTGTACACATTATTGTTTTTTCTTTCCCTCTCCCTCTCTTTCTCTGCCTTCCCCTTTCTTTTTCGATCACCAATCGATTTATTCATATGAAAGAAATCTACTTTATAAGCACTAAACGGTGATTTGACCCATGAAGCATAGATTTAGGGGCCTTCACAATACTATAATAAAACACGACAAGTACAATAGACGATATACTAAATAATACAATACAAATAGAAGAAACAAGAAAAAACAGAAAAATTTTACAAAAATATACACTAGAATACATTCAAACGCTAATAAAAGAATAACAAGGACGGAAATTTCGCGGCATTTTTTAAACTATTCGATTGGTGGTATGGTTTGTCGGCTATTTTATATGCTCCAGTTAAGATGATTCCGTCGCCAGTTTTATCAATGGATGAAACTGAAATAGTCCCAAGGTTGCTTGTAATCACCCTGTCCAGTCAGGCACAATTTGGGGAAGATTGGGGGGGGGGCTAAATCTCGGGATTGTTATGTATTTGCTTAAACTTCTCGTAGTTTCTATATAACTCGCCTATTTTGCGTTTTTTCTTTATAGTAATTTGTACTATGAAAAAAATTATACTTTAAATTATATATTTTATAAATTTTGTACTATAAATTACCAAATAGTAATTTGGGCATATATCACTATCCGATTCGTGGTATGTTTTGTTGACTGTTTTATCAGGGTGCAATCGGGGTGATTCCTTCACCAGTTCCATTAATCAGTTAAACTGAAATTGTCTAGAATTTACTTGCCATCCACCTTTGTCGCTAGGCACATACATAGAGGGGAGAGGGAAGGGCTTCATTCCTCTGATCCTGTATTATCTTGAAGATATGTGTATTATTTCCTGGTTTTCAGAGACTTAGGGCGTAACGGTGCTAAGTTCTGCTCACCAAGGAAAAGCAATGTGCAAACTATTAATATTTCCAGAATAAGAATGCTGGGAAGAAAGAAGAGAGATACAAATAATAAACGAAAATGATTCATTGTAAAATGCAAATCAACTTACAAAAAATAAACTGGCTCGAACATAGGTTTCTAAAGAAAAAGTACAAACGTAAGTGAGATCCTATCACTGCTATTGACCTAAAAAATGCATGTTTAGACTACAAAACAAATATATTTATTAAGAAGCTGTTGCCCAGGATTTGATTCCGGTGGTGAGAATATGCGAAAGCACCTCCATAATAATCCAAGAAGAACAAGAAGATTTAGAAGCTTCTATATAAACATATAAGTTGAAACAATAGCATGTAGTCTACAGAAGTATACCTCAAGGTAAATTGAAAGTTCATATCAGTCCCTTTTCCGCACTCCCATCGCCAGTGCAGGGTTGCCATCCGATCAGAAAAAAACAATAGATTTTAGTGATTTTTTGGTTGATTTAGTAATTTTCTTCAATAATCTAGTGATTTATGTGCTTATTTAGGGATTTTTTTTTGTTTAGACAATATAAAAAATCTCTAGAAATAGTGATAAATCACTAGGGGTGGCAACCCTGCGCCTGTGTCACTTTTACTGTTTAGAGAAGAGATTGAAAGAAATTTAGAATTTTTCTTTTTTCTCTGCTCCTCTGTTTTACCTTTCCCAAGTTTATGTTGTTTCCCTTCAATTCAATTTAGTGATAATATCTCTAGAGTTTAATATATCTGTAATGAACTAAAGCAACGTTTACTCGAGAAATTTCCATGCTAGGGGTTTTATTGCTTATCAAGAAACTTCCGCTAAATTCAGATCCTCTCCTATCTGCTAGGTATCAAACTTGCCTCTGCTTTTATTATTTTGCCATGCATAATCATACGTTGAATATACAGGGCATCCGAATAGTTTTCCCCTTGTTGCAAAATTTACTTACAACGGCTTTATATAAGATATATATGTTTGAAACTAGGTCTGCCTTGAAAACAGCGCCAAAATAGTACAAAATTCGTCAGTTTTTGCTATTGGGTTCAGTGATTTGGCAGTAGGCTAGCAGTTACAGCGTTCAGGAAACTGGAAATAATTACAAAATCAGGGAAAGCTTAGACTGTTCCCTGGTTAAGAGTGTGGTCAGCAAAAACAGTGCTGAGCGACTGCTAAAAACGGCGTGGGACGTGTAAGGCTGTTTAGGTATAGGATTGTTTTTTCACCAATTGTCATAAACCTCCTCCGTACTGTTTACAGGTGGCTAGGATGAAAGGTATGGAAATTATTAAGATTTTTTAAAACATTTTTTTTTCCTTTCCTTTCGTTTGGTGTGGGATAGGTATGGTGAGAGAGAGTATTTTGATTTTGTTTTTTAAATGAATGATTAATTGGTTGAAAGTCAAAGGATTTAAGCCGTCTTTTATCAGGCGCTTTGTTGCGCTCCCCCGGCGGTTGTAGTGAGTGATGTTAATTTAATAGCAGCTTATAAATAAATTGGTCAGTCAGTCATATATGGGTTACGGAGAACTTATCTTCCTATTTAATTTGTATTTAGAATATGTGGCATTCTAAGCTGAATTTTTCAAGATGAGATAAAAGGATATTAAAACCAAATATCCAAAGAACGCAACCTTTTTCTTTATTTTTGGGATTTAGGAGACGGATGCGCGTGCGAAAGGAGTCATCTGACGAAAGCCAGGGGTAGGGAGCGCATTCTACGATTTGAAGTTTCCCTATCTTTTTTTTAACCTTGATTTTTCAACATTTTCAGTTCATTTCCTGAGAGCAAAGGGATTGGCAAGGCCCGGGTGCGTGCTGACTGGGCCCAACTCCCCCTCCAAATCTCATTATTTTCAAGGTTATCACTTATGACAGCATAAAATGTCATTATTTTTTCTTGGTTTTGTTGAATTTTTCCCAACGTTCCGAAGTAGATTCTTGCATTTGTGTCCGCCTTGGCCTTTTAGTCTTTTTTCATGGTTTTAACCACAGTTCATATATTATCCAGTATGATTATTCTCTATCTCACCCATTATAAAAACCCGGACAGGGGTTTTTATGTAGAAACAGGCTAAACAAGCTAAGGCAGAAAGAAGTGGGAGGAGCTTTTTGTTCACGATACCAGAAATGATCTGCGATAAGCTTACTGTCATATTCTGTCTACTGTGGTTTTAACGTTGCCATTTCCCCTTGGAAAATGTCCTGATTGTCACTTGGTTTATTTCTACCCCTTGCTCAGTTAGGTGAATTTGAATTCATAACACAATAGCTGTTTAGTCTATGAAGTAACGACGCTTCTTGGCTACAAAGGTCTTTGTGACGACCACATGTCAGCTAGGATTGAACTCCGAGCCTTTTATTGCCAAGCGGAGATCAATCCACTGTGTCACCAGGGGTATAGGCCGACTATAACTGTTGCATGTTTTCTTAATTTCGGTTCTTGTCTTACTTCATGTGCTTCTAAAGGAGAATTCATTATCAGCCATCTTTCATTGCTTTGGAGTTATTTTCTTGAATTTCGGGAAATGGCGAGAGTTTCCAAACTTTGTCAGCTTGTTTTTAAGCCGAAAGAGAAGAATGGATTTGAAAGTAGCGTAATGAGTTTTCTGACTCCTAGTTTGTTCTTTGAAAGGGGAGTATTTTTCAACTTTGCTCGTTTTTCAAGCTGTATCGAGTTACTTTGAAGGCTGGGTAATTTTAAATTCTTTCCTGACTGACATTTCAGAAGGTTTTATTTCGTGTCTAGACAAGGCTAAATTAATCGATTATGTTACTGAGATTTTTTTTTGCTGTACCTAGAATAACCAATGTTGGGTGAAAATTCGGTATTGCACGGATCATATAGTCACCTTTTCACTGTTTTCGGTGAAAATTTGGTATTGGCTTCTTGACTTACACTGGTTTCTACTATTTTTTTTCTTGATTGAATGTGGATAAAAAACATTAGCGCCATCTAGCATTTGGCGCCTCTTTCTACTTTTTTAAGCTTCTTGATTGTGTGTGTGTTTTTTTCAGTAACTGATTTCAGATACCTATTATTAAAGTAATTTTGACAGTTACGCGAATTACACTGATTGGCTTCATTATTACACTGAAAAAAAACACCAAGAGACGCCAAACGCTAGATGGCATTGGTGTTTTTTTTGTCGACACTAGCGCCAGTTTCCACTCTTTTAAGTTGCCCGCACTATTTGGTATGTTGCCTGACTCGCACACGACAGAAGGATAACTGGCAATCTCATTACTGGCCATGTTCAAAATATCGAAATGGTTATGAGACAGTAGCTATATTATTGAAATAAGCGCCTAGAATGAACTGCTTTTTCTCTGAATTAGTCTGAATTGATTCCATTGCTTTGAATGTCCAATCAGTTTTTTTTTTTTTTTATTCCAATATTCACGGCGCCAGGTACTTCAAAGTGTCTGATATACCGCTATTCATTTACCTCGTTCAATGGCCTCGAGGTTTTAAATGTCTATTGAACCTTCTTTTGAAGGTGTCAACAGAGGGATTTGCAGGGATAATATCCCCAGGAAGATCGTTCCAGATAGAAGTGCAACGCCGGATGAAGCTGTTTCCAAGTACTCGGTTTTCGGCGTATCCTCCTTTAGATAATTGGACCGAGCTGTGTGCCTTCGTGTCTGCCTTGTCGGCTGGACAAAGGGGGGCACAATTCGAGAGAGCTCGTCTGAGGGAGGCGAATTCATGTACTTGTAGAAAACAGCCATCGACGCTACATCAAACCTTTCATTGAGAGGCTGGAGTGATTCTTGTGTAGAGGCGCTGCCCGCCCTATTTGCCCTATTCTGGATCTTCTGAAGTGGTTCTAACAGTGTTTTCGGAGCACCAGCATATAGCGGGCATCCATATTCAGCTATGGGTCTGATGCAAGACTTATAGAGTGGGATGATCGAGCTTGATGGAAGAAGGTTTTTGCAGCGAAGAGTAACTCCCAGCTTTCTTGCGCAGGAGGTTCTCACCCGATCAAGGTGGTTGTTCCAAGAGAGATCGGTGGAGAAATGAATCCCCAGTAGACGAAGCCCGTCGACTCTCTTTATAGCTTCATTTTTGAAGATGAAACTGGGGTGTTGACGTGGCACCTTTGATCGGGTAATTAGAAGCTCCTTTGTTTTCGATGCATTGAAGTTGATCATCTATGCATCAGACCACTTTTCAATTTTCAAAACTCCATCTGTAGGGAAAGGGAGGCTTGTGTTGGGTCTTCATGTTTAGGGACGGCTGAGTGTGTCGTGGTATCATCGGCAAAGTGATGCAGAGGGTTTGCGAGGTTGTCTCCCATGTCGTTTATGTAGATAAGGAAAAACGTAGGTCCCAAGACACTGCCCTGGGGTACCCCTGCTTTCACTGGATATTCGCAGGAAATAAACCCTTCAAGAATAACCCGCAGTGAACGATCGGAAAGAAAGCTCTCAATCACTTTAACAGACATCCACGAACACCATACGCATAGAGTTTCTTTAGCAGGCCACGGGCCATACTCTGTCAAAAGCTTTCGCAATGTCGAAGGATAATAGCCTGATCTCGTGTCCCATTGCCAGAAGTTCTATCCACTCCTGATACTGGGCCACTAGGCAGTCTAATGTTGAGCGTTTCCGGCGGAATCCATATTGGCGATCGCCTAGAAGGTCATTTGATTCCAGGTACTGATGAAGTGTTTTATTGGAGACGCTCTCGTAGACTTAGCCAACACAGGAGAGAAGGCTAATAGGCCTGTAGGAGCCCACGCTCGTTGGATGGCCTTCTGGCTTTAGAGTAGGTATAACATGGGCGGACTTCCATGTTCGTGGGAAGGTTCCGGAGCGAAAGCACAGCCAGAAAAGCAATGACAAGGGTCCAGCTAGTTCGGCACTGCAGGACTTGAGGACAACATTTGGTATGTTGTCAGGACCCGTGGCTTTGGTCACATCAAGATGCTGCAGAAGGCGAAGGATCTTGGGAGCAGAAAAATTCACGTGTTCCAGGACAGTGTCGGTTCGGTCGGAGAAATTTGGCACTTCTCTACAACCATCGTCCAGATTCGAGAATTCGGCAAAAGCCTTAGCAAGAGCTTCAGCCTTTGCCTGTGGATCTTGTACCACTGTCCCGTTAGTCTAGAGAGAAGGAATTGCGGTCCCCTTGGACGACGGTAAAACCTCTTTGACAATTCTCCACCATCTCTTTGCCGAAGCAAGTTGAAGCTTGGTGGTGAATTTCTCCTTATACTGGAACCGGGACTGCCGAATCACTCGACGCGCATTTATGAATGCAATTCTGTCCTCTTCGCTCTTCGAAAGTAGCCATCGCTTGTGTGCCTTTTGCTTTGCTCGGATTGTCTTCTTACACTGGGCGTTGAACCAAGGTCTGTCCTTACTGGACACCTGGATCCGCTTTGAAGGGATATGCTTTTCGACAGAGTCAACTATGGCCTGCTGGTACTTTTCTGCAGCTTTCTCTGGGCCTTCCAGGAGGAAGGCTCTCCACTGCTGAGAAAAAAGAGTGTTTCTCAAACCGTCCCAATCACTTCTTTTGTATAGCCAGATTGTTCGCTCATGCTTTACTGGAGGTGGACTACGTAGGTTTCCACGTGCAACGACGGCAACGTGGTCACTGGTGAAAGCATGAGCGTCTACCTTAAAGGAGTCAGGGTGATCTGTAAGGAAGAGGTCAAGACGAGATGATCTGTTTGGGCCGTGATACGTGTCGAAATCGACAAGTTGTTCCAACCCGTAAGAGAGAGATAGATCATACAAGTCCGACCCTTCCTTATCATTTTTTTGCTGCGAAGCCACACGCTATGATGGACGTTGAAGTCTCCATGGAGGATAATGGCAGACTTAGCGTACTTGCCCCGAATATATTCGAGGGAGTTTTCAAGGTTGCTGGTAATCTGGTAAGTTGGAGGATTATACGCGGTACCGACAATCACGGATTTATTTGGGAGGGTCACCCTAACCCACAGAGCTTCTTCGCCTGCTGAATCTGGTATGTTCAGGCATGAATAAGTTATATGGCTCTGTAGATAAACACCTCCTCCTCCGTATTTAGCACCGCCAGTACGCTCTTGATCCCGCTTGAGGAGCGTGTATCCCTGTCTGGCAACCTCACTGCTCTGTATTTCTTGGTTTAGATTGGTCTCAGTGATGCACATGATAGATGGCTTGACCGAGTTCACTAAATGTAGCAACTGGTCAAACTTAGATCTGAGACCTCGCACATTGCAGTGGACTACTGTAAACAGGTCCGTTTGGATGGTCGGTGGACGTGCTACAGGTCGTCGTCGAAATGGCTGTTTTGTCCGAGGCTTTTTGTTGTTAATCATAACCAGGCAAAAGAAGCTTTGCCGGGTGGTTAGCCCGACAAAGCCCATAAATCCGTTGCCATGCATCATTAGACGGGGAACGGTGCCACCTGCCAACGCACCTCATTATCGCATCTTCAACATGGAGGTGGAGTTGAATGATTTAGTTCTTAAATATTTACAAAAGATACTACCCCTCACGTAATAATGTTTTTCTCTGATCCACTTTTAGTGTATTTACACTATAAGTTCTTTTTATTCACGGTTAAGTAAATCAAAGACACTAAGTGTTGCCATGTGATTGAAAAGGCGTATCTGCAAAGTTAAAACCGAAAGCAACGCTGTCCACCTGTACTAAATTACAATATATTTTAGCACTAATGAAAATAAAGAGGAAAGAGGTAAATGAAGAAAAAATATTTAAATACTTGTAAATAACAGATCAATTTTAGCCTAATTGCTCACTTCCTGCATTTAACTGTTTTTTGTTTTTGTCTATTTCTTTCTTTATCTTAGAAGACAAAAGTAGTTTTAAGTCCAGAAAACCATTTCTTTTTAATAGTGATACTATAAAATATTCATTTATTTTTCTTCCAAAAACTTGTAATTGAATTAACTAAAACAATATTTATTTAATTGTTAACGGAACACATGTGGCAACCCTTCAATGATAGAAAATGTAAGTATCTTATTTAGTTTCTTTGGTCCTCTTTTTATTGAAAAAGAGGGTGCTTTGCGCCCTTACCCTTTGAAAGATTGATACCTTTTTGATTTTTCTACAGTTACTTTATCTTTGCAAAAACACCCCCTTTTTGGTGTAACTTTTTTCTAACTCCCTGCTACTTCTACCATAACATTCATTCTGATATTATTCTCGCACTTTAATCAGAAAATATATTTTATATATAACTAGGGCGACTCAAACTTTTTAAGAGGTCATGTAATTGCATCAGTTACTTAGTGACTTCTGATTAAGTTGACTCTTATTGTCTGTAACTCTGAACATAAATTGGAATAAAAGCTTAAGTTAGATGAATTATCTTTTTTTATGGAGGATGTCTATAAAGCTTTGGACGATGACACGCGTTAATGTCATTTTTATGACGCT
>JAQQPU010000708.1:12470-27680 GCA_029168905.1 Artemia sp. Kazakhstan ARC1039 | reverse complement strand
GCCGTGCGACAATATAGGGATTACTTTCTTATAATGACCAGAAAAAAACTTGGTACTCATCGTAATTAAGTTATAAAAAGTAAGTTTTTTCAACTGAAAATAAGGCAAAATTAAAAAACGAAAATTATTCCGTGTATGAGGGGGGCTACTGCATCCTCAACCCTCGCTCTTTACACTAAAGGTTTAAAGCATGGAGATGGCGGGTGGATGGGAGGTCCTCGGGTAGGGAGGTCGTGAGGTAGAAGTTAATTTGGAAATGATAATGTGAAAGAGATTTTTTCCCCAATTTTTTTTTTAAGTTTTTTTTAGTTGTTGTTTGTTAGTGTGTTTTGTAAATGGCTAGCCGTTTTACTGCAAGCCAGAAAAAACTTAAGGTTTTTTCATTAGTGCAGTAGTTGTAAATAGTGAAGTGTAATAATCGTGTTTATTAATAAAGTAATAAAGTAAAAAAAAAAAAAAATTAAAAACACGTCTCATTCAAATTCAACGGGCCCTTCCTTTTTTAAATAATTTTAACAAGAAGTCAGATTTTGGCATAAAGAACGAGGATTGGGTAAGGGGTAGTACCCCTCATACACTTAATAATTTCCCTTTGTTTTAAGTTTAATACTGCTCCTTACTCAGTTGAAAAAACTTGTTCTTTTTGTATAATTTCTGACCGTTTTTAAAACTATGCCAGGAAATTTCCTTCTCCCTCCTCATGTAAAATCTCCCCTGGACGATTCCCCCTGGCACTCCTTCCCACGAAAAAAAACCTCCATGGAGCACTCCCCCCCCCCCGAAGAAAATTCTCCCCAAAATATCCGTATATCATTGCGTAACTTACAGCTTTTTCCGTAGTGGCTGTGAGGGTGTTGTCATCTCCAAAAGTATAGTTAATAAATCTTTCAATTATGTGTGAATCAAGGGGGCGTTACTTGCCCTCCTACGGTCACTTAGAAAAAAGACTAGAACTTTTAATTTCCGTTCGAATAGGCCCTCTCCCAATCTTCTAGGGCCATTGGTTTGATAAAAACAAACAAATAAACACGCTTTTGTGATCTTTCTTCTGGAAAAAAAAAATGCCAAATTCTGTATTTTTGTAAATAGGGACTTGAAACCTCTGCAGCAAAGTTTTTTGAGATGCTGACTCTCATGGTGTGATTTTCATTAATGCCATTTTACTTTTTTGGGGTGTTATCCCCCTATCCCCTTTTTTCGAAAATGAGACAAATTTTCTCAGGCCTCATTTTAATTTTGCTAAAAGCAAAATCTTTGCTTTTAGCCTATCATTGATAATATTGAACTTGTTTCTACTTTATAAGTCTCAAAATTGAATAGGCAAAAAGCAAAGATTTGGAAAACCAAAATTAAGAAGCAAACACAAAACTGATAATTGAGGTAAATAATAAGGTCTATAAGCCTCAGGCCGGCCTCTCATTTACGGTAAATAACTTCTAAGATAATATCTTTTTTACGTTTTCTCTTTTAACTGACAACGTATTAGCGTAGGTATTTGCCGGAATATCTGTTAACTCTTAAAAATTAAATAAAAAAAAGTTATTTTCACGTAAAAGTAAAAAGCAACGTTAAAACTTAAAATGGAACGAATTTTTTTTCCAAAAATTAGGGGATGAGTCGTAGTCGCCCTCATTATGTTACACTAAACTAAATTTAATTTTCACTTTAGTGAATAAAAATAGGCACTTGGACGATTATTGATTTAGCAAACTAAAGAAACAGTAAAAAATTAAATAAAAATTGTTACATACTTATTAATTTGAAATTGTTGCGTAATATTATTATTCAATATCTTCTTTTTCGCTAAGAATGGCAATTAGTTATATAGCTAAAATATTTGTATAAAATAGTTCCCTAATTTTCCTAATGTGTATTCAGGTCTTGCAACCTCTTGTGTAGGAACATTTTCTTGTTTCTCCAGTCACAGTCGGGTAACCCCACTGACCTCCCAAGATCCCTTTTTATAGAGCATAAGAGGGGAAATTACTCGAGATAGTAATCGAGAGAATAAAGATTTGTGATATAAAGTCTTCTTTTGTCGAATTTTAGTAAAAGGAGTCTTTTTTCAAATCCGATTTGTTAGGTAAAAGCTTTGCATTCAAATAGTTCAGCTGACCTCGCTAGAGAACCAAAATGACCGGAGCAAACTGGATTATGTAAATAGGAGGAAAGTCTCTTTCCATTTACTTAAAAATCGGTTCATTAGATAACACAAGAAAACTCTTTCCAGCTTTTGTCGTTGAATTTTGAAAGGGATCCATAATTTCCTACAAAAAGGATCTGGAAAAAAAACAGGATTGACCTAATTTAATCGATATTTATTTCTTAATGCTAAAGAGTTGACCTTGTAGATAGCTACAAAACTACATTAGCTATAACTTAAAATTTGTTTGAAAGGTAGTTTTTTATTTCAATAAGTAACTAAACCATAGAAGCTTTAAGTTTGTGCATAGTAACATTGATTCCGCTAGTCGGCAAAACAAAGAAGAAAAAGAATCTCGGCTTTGACTGACGTCATGGGAGGACCAAAGGCCTGAAATACAGAGCGTATTGATGTATAAGCTTTGAAGTCGGTAAGTATATCGTAAAACATAAAATGAGACGATATCAGACAATAGTATGCAGAATCGCAGAGTTACCTTGTTTTCTGGAGCAGGCGTGGTCTCATTTTTTTTATATTTGCACCTAATATGTAACACATCAAAACATAGAAACAACAACAAAGAAATATATTAATAATAATAATAATAATAATTTATTATAAGCCAAAAAACAGGCCATACAGAACAGTATTCTTAATTACACTCCACAAGAAAAATAACATAAATATCAAGTTTCACTCATTGATGTCAACGCTTCATTTACATATTTACATAATTGCCTGATTGTCCTTTTTACAGTCGTTTTCAGGATCCCCGGGAACTGCAAGTTACCACCCTCAAAATACTTTTCTCTTAATAGATAAAGTTGCTGGCACTCGGTGAGAATATGGGCCACATTTTCAATATAGCCCTATTATTAGGGCTATTTATCGGCTCATCCCAGGAGGGGGGCCCTTTGCCAGGGTTATGACTATTAGTTTGAAAAGGAGTATAAGATAAATAATCTATTAGTACTACGTTATTTTATTAGATGTCTCCTTCAGAAGAGGTGTACCAGAACTCTCCAGCAGGGACGTACGCAGGGGGGCCTCCGGGCCCGCCCCCCCCCCCCCCAAACCCCCCGGTTTTTTTTTCATTTACCATAATTTTCTGATTTTCCCATAATTTTCTGATTCATAGAGTCATATATTTTATAGGATTTGTATTCTTCTGGGATTCGTTGTGATTCTCGCAGTTGCGTCTCTTCTAATCTCAGATTTCGTTTACGATTCGATGTGATCCTCACTGTCGCTCGTCTTCTAACTGCAGATTTCGCTGTCCATCAGTTTCATTTGTGATTCGTTGTAATGCTTGTTCGGGCATGTCTTCTAACCGCAGATCTCGTTGTGCTTCATTTTCGTTCCTCATTGCCTCATACATTTTTCCATGCCTTTTGCTTTAGCTGCTCTGATTCATTCAACATCTTGTATAATATCGCATGACATTATAGATACCAAAAAACTTCTTTTCCAGCTTTTCCCCAGTAATGATATTGTTGCTATGATTACATTGTTATATAGTTCAACAATAACCAGGCATGTTTCATTGTATATACCTTCTGAAATATCTAAATTACGCATTAGCATAATTGTCGTTTTGTTCTTTGGTTTTATGTCATAGGGTGGCAAGTCAATTCAATTCGTCCTTCCTGTTTATTCTTCACAGACGCTAAAATAACACGTTCCTTCATTCAATTGTAATTTTGATTTGTCTTCTAACCGCAGATTTCATTGTGCAACATTTTTCGGTTGCAATTCAATGTGACTCAAGCTGTCGCTTTTCTTGTCGTTGCCATTGGCAATGGTCAGGAGTTCCAGGGTGTATTCATCACGAGTCTGTTTCAAAGCATCTGTCAATTAACGCGGCACGAATTTAGCACTGGCACGACGTATATTGAGTAGTATGATCCTACACTGATGTCCACTTTGCCGGAAACTTCTCGAACAATAAAACAACCCAGTCCACCAATTTTCTTTACATTGTAAACATCTGTTGACGTGTAAGTTTGGCCAGGCTTTGAATCATCACCGACCAACATTCTGCCAGCTTTCAAAACGCTCATCCTTACACCTGCGCACGACTCATGCAGTCCTTTCTTCAAATAATCAATTGAAATGCCTCTATAACAGTCTTCCACTCACAAACACACGCTGTTCTTCAAACTCTTTATGATAGCAAAACCAGGTAAATGGTAGTATAAGGTAAAGGAAAAGAATATGGCATTGGACTTTACAGTCCCTACCGGGGGTGCTGATCTCCGTTTCTTGGCCCTTCAGCCAGGAGCTGCAATGGGGGTTGGGGGCCAACCATCCTGTGCTTTCGCACACCCTTCCTGTTTACCTTCCCCGGATTTCTCCAGGTACCCATTTAGAGCTGGGTCGACTCTGGCTGAGCGTACAGAGTCACACCACTGACCCCGTCCCAAACCAAATAATTGGATACACTAGAATTCGAACCTTCGCCTTCTCGGACAAAGAATCCTAAATCCACTGCACCAATCCACTCGGCTAGGACGACTCGGCTCGGCTCGGAAATGGCAGTATTTTGTCTAAATATATTCTCAGACAATCTTTGGAGCTACAACGCCACTCCCTCTCCTGCCAGGTGCAGTGTTTTAATAGTTCGATTTCTTCAGTTTCCTTGCAATGTCGGTAAGCTCCATAGTTGCTTTTTTCAGCTTAGTTTCGAATGTCATATATATTAAAGCGGTGTAAATCACCATAAGCACGGAGGCTGTAGTAGTGACAAAGTTAATCAGTTTGACTTTATCCATGCATTCTATGTTGAATATAACATAAGAAAACCTGGTCACACCCTCTTAGAATGAACACCACCCTCTTCTTTGTTGTGGTGGTTCATTGAAGAATGAATGCCTTCTCGAAATTTTCCTTTATTTTTTACGATTTCTGAGACAGTTATCAAATAAAATAGAGTTCTGAAAATATTTTATGAACTTGTATTCGTTCAAATATATGAATTAAAATATTAACCTAAAGAATCGGAAAAAATGCTGAAATATTTCAGTTTTTGTACCCTTTTCTTAGGGAGTTGAAAATTGGGATAAAAAGTCCTTTTAGAATATATGGTATTAGAGAATGTCAGAGGTTTTAAAGTGTATTTTAGAACGGACTTTGTTTAGAACGGAACGGAAATTTGTTTAGTGGTCGGTGGCGAATTTATTTTTATATTTTTTTTTTTTTGGTTTAATGTTTGTTAATTTAGTGTTTATTTTGTTCAGTGTTCGATTGCGAATTAAAAATTAGTTCAGTGTTCGATGGTGATTTTTTTTTCTCCTGAATGCATCCTCATTTTAATCTATAAGGGCAGAAGGTACATTATAGGGTATTATATATAGAATAGAAAATTTTCTTTGGTGTATTTAAGATGGACCTAGTTAAACTTTAAGGTTGATGTTCTTTTTAATGATTTCTTATTTTTGTGCGAGTCCTTATTTAATAAATTTGTGAGTGTGTTTGACAATCTTAACGCTTTGACACTAGAACATCAAAATGTCAGATGTTCATCAGACTTAGGTATCTGGATAATGCATTTTGCTTATTTATAAGGGAGATGTATTTAGAATGTTGTTCCCTAAGTTGTGAATGATAGTGATTCATCAACAAGGTCTTCAGTTTTTTTATGAAATTTATGAGCTCTCATATTTACTAACTTGCTGATCCTTCAAACCTGAAACTTCTATAGACTTCCATTGTGTTCGGGCTGCTCATCGATTTCTAATTGCCTATCCTTGGTGTCTTATTTGAGTGAATAGTGTAATTGACTATAAGGGTTTTCAAGGTAAAACGAGCAGACTCTCTTCCAATTCTGAGAAAAGTAGGCTCAGTAAGGATCGATGACACCAAGGCCGTATCCAGGATTTTTTTTTTTTTGGGGGGGGGGTTACTCAAATAAGCTTAAAAACGCATAAAAAATTTGTTTATATCGATTTTGTTATGTCTACGAGTCAGACAAACAGTTGGGTCAAACCCCCTACCCCCCCCCCCCTCTAACCCCATCACCGGGTACGGCCTTGGATGACACCATTTTGATTTTTATCGATGTTTTTATTACTTGTTTTTCAAACCATTTCAACTTACACTCACCATTTCAACTTAATCAAATAGATGATTTACCATGGTTGCGGTGAAAGTCGCAACCTAGTAAAGAAGGAACTCCAGCCCGTGGCAACCAAAAACTTAAAAACGCGTTTTGAAGAAAAAAAAAACTAAAAACTGTCAAATGAGGAATAATCCCCATTTGAAATTGATTCAGAAATAGTAACTATTATTCGATTTATCTTAATGGTAAAAGTTCATTGGAATAACAAGTGTATAGGGTAACTTTCAGTAACCTCATAGTTACTCATTCAGTTACTCATAATAACTTTCAGTGAGAGTTATTTCTGATTAATATGAAGGAAGAGGAGTGTCCTATTAAATATGAAAATGCATTTGAAAATGTATCTGGGCCAGGCCTGCTTCTTATTATACTAATATTCTTCTTATATTATCCAGAACAGGAGTAAGCTAGTGATACATTACTTGCAGTAACAGTAACCACCAAGCATTCTTCTTCGAATTCATGTTTTCCGTATATCTTAACATGGGGGTCCTTGGGGCATGGTGATTTTTTTTATGTGTGGCTTTCTGCTAAATTGTTGCCAGTTAAAACTTTTAAAGGCCTCTTGTGGACGCGAAAAGACGGGGCGCTGAAAAACATTTCTTACCATTTTGAGTTGGTTGTAGCTTTATCGACAACGCTGTAGGCTATTAAATAAAAAAAAACAAGTTTTTTTTAACTGAAAGTAAGGAACGACGTTAAAACTTCAAACGAACAGATATTATTCCGTAGATGAAAGGGGCTGTGCCCTCCTCAACGCCTCGCTCTTCACGCTAAAGTTTTTTTTTTTTTGTTTAAATAATAGAGTTGTGTGAAAGTCAAATTTTAGTGTAAAGAGCGAGGCGTTGAGGAGGGGACAGGCCCTTTCATCTACGGAATAATTTCTGTTCCTTTTAAGTTTTAACGTCGTTCCTTACTTTCAGTTAAAAAAACTAGTTTTTTTTATTTAATTTTTGAACGTTTTTGAGTTAATGCATGTTTTGATTTTAGCTCACCGTACATGAATGATTAAAACAAAATTTGCATATTAATGTTACTTTAATTTGGTTAAATGGCTTTCTCGAAACTTGTTTAATTTTATTTACGAACGTTTTTATTAGTAATAAATATACGTAACTTACGAATTAACTTACGTAACGAACTTCTATATTCATAGATTTTTAATTATTCATATTCATAACGTATATTAGGGGGTTCGTCCCCTAGTCAATACCTTGCTCTTTAAGCTAAAGTTCGAATTTTGTTCCAATTCTTTAAAAATGACCCCTTAATTACAAGGCCGTTAATTAGAATAAATAGCTCTTATGAAATAACTAAAAAAAATCTTTGGCTTAAAGAGCGAGGTATTGACTAGGGGGTGAACCCAATCATATACGTAATAATATCTGTTCTTTTTAAGTTTTGATGTTACTCCTTATTTTCAGTTGAAAAACTTGTTTGTTTTTTTATTTAATTTCTGATCTTTTTCTTTAATAATGATGAGAAATCCGGTGCCCCCTTCATAGCAATGTCCCTTCCCCCAAGAAAACTTCCTTCATGGAAAGATCCTCCCATATAACCTCCGACCTACCCACCCCCCACCTACCAGAAAAAAAAACCCTGAAAACGTCTATATACTTCCCAATAACCAATACTATAGGTTAACATTGGGTAAAGTTCATAACTTTCAGCCCTCCCCCCGGAGACTTAGGGGGATTAAGTCATCCTAAAAGATATAGTTATCATATTTTCGACCATGCTGAACAAAATGGCTATCTCAAAATTTTGATCGGGTGACTTTGGGAAAAAAATGAGCGTGGGAGGGGGCCTAGTTGCCCTCCATTTTTTCGGTTACTTAAAGAGGGCACTAGAACTTTTCATTTCCGTTCCAATGAGCCCTCCCACGATATTTTAGGACCACTGGGTCGATACGATCACCCCTGGAAAAAAAAAAAACAACAAATAAACACGCATCCGTGATCTTTCTTCTGGGAAAAAATGCAAAATTCCACATTTTTGTAGATAGGTGCTTGAAACCTCTACAGTAGGGTTCTCTGATACGCTGAATATAATGGTGAGATTTTCATTAAGGCTCTATAACTTTTAGGGGGTCTTTCTCCCTTTTTTCTAAAATCAACCAAATTTTCTCAGGCGCGTAACTTTTGATGGGTACAACTAAACTTGATGAAACTTATATATTTGAAATCACCATTAAAATCTGATTCTTTTGATGTATCTATTGGTATCAAAAATTTCGTTTTTTAGAGTTTCGGTTACCATTGAGCCGGGTCGCTCCTTACTTACAGTTCGTTACCACGAACTGTTTGATCAGTTTTTTTATTCTAAAAAAAACGGATTTTTCGATTTTTTCCAATTTAAAATCAATCCGTAGTTTATCATGATTTGTCATACAACCTAGTTCAAATCGCAATTTTTCAGAATTCATCTTTCCTTCAGGGAGTCTGTTTTGATTTTGAACGATGGAGACACGCTACTTTATGTAATTTCCTCATGAGAAATCAATGCAGGATTGCCTCAATACTTCTACAGGTTATAATTATTACGAAGCTAATCTGGGGTCCAATTTGTCGAGAAAAGATAATCCAGATATAAATTTTGCCTCTCCTATTAGGCTACTTAATAATATCCGGAACTTGTAGAATCAATATATTTTCCCGATCTGGGATTTTTTTTTATTCTTGAAACGAGTATTGCGTGTTTTGGTATAATATTATGTTGCGTGAATATAATATGAACAAGAGCGGTGGAAATTTTTCGTTAAACAAATAGATGGAAAATAATAACAACGTTCGATCCCATTTTAAACAAACCGTTCATGGCAGTGAACTGTAAGTAAAGAACGACCCTAGTAATAGAACCCAAAACAAACAAACAAAATTTAAACAACAATACATCTATCAAAACTGTGCTTTTCATGCGGATTCCAAATTTGTAAAAGTCATTAAGTTTAAATGAATCAGTTAGAAGTTATTAGCATAATAATTGGGCCGTTCTTTTCCTCTTAGATCCTACATCTAAGTTCTTACAGCTCACTGATGTTAGCGAAAAGTATCAAGGACGCCATTTTCTGTCGCATAGAACAATGATGAGAGAACTTTGATGATATATGTATCATTGTTCTTACACCGCTGATCAGAGCTGAATGATGAAAGACGTTTGCAAAAGAACGCCATAAGATGTAGGATCTTAGTGCTAAGATTTCAGTTTTAAGCGTTTGTTGTCAAAAGATGTAAGATCTTAGCACAAAGATGATTAAAAGAACAGGCAGTAAAATAAAGTAAAAGAAAAGTAAAGTAAAATTAAAGCAAAAGAAAAGTAAGTAAAGTAAAAGAAAGAAATGTTTGCATAATTTTAGAAAAACTGGTTTCATTCTGATGAAACTTAGATCAAAAGCTACGAGCTTGATTTTCGAAAAAGGGGAAAATACCCCCTAAAAGTCAAGGAATTTTAATGAAAACCAAACCTTCAGATTCAGCGTATCAGAGGACTCTACTGTAGAAGTTTTAAGCTCCTTTATACAATTTTTTTTTCTCCTTTATACAAAAATCTTTCTTTTGCCAGAAGAAACATCACGGATGCGTGTTTACTATTATTTTTTCTCAGGGGTAATCGTATCGAACTAATGATCTTAAAAGATCAGGAGAGTGTGCATTCGAACTGAAACTAAAAGTTTTAGTGCCCTTTTAAAGTGACCAAACAGATTGGAGGGTAACTATCCCCCGTTCCACGCCCCTTTTCCCCCAAAATCATCTGGTCAAAATTTTTAGATATCCATTTGGTTCAGCATGGTTGAAAAATCCAATAATTATGCCTGCTAGGGGTAACATGACCCCCACAGCCTGTGGGAAAAGGGCTGTAAGTTATGAAATTTACCCGTTGCTTGCGTATAGTATTTGTTATTGGGAAGCATACAGACATTTTTCGAGGGATGATTTTGTGCATGGAATGGGTTTCCATGGGGAGAACTTTCCGTGGAGAGGGAGAGTTCCGGGGGTGAGCTTTCCAGGGCAAATTTTACGCTGGGGGGATTTGACAGAATTCCTGTACGAAATTATTTTTATTTGTCTTACTTTCTCATTGCCAACTTAATTTTGCATGTGGAGATGTTCTGGGAGAATTGTCCGGGAGAAATTTTTAGCAGGTTTGGATTTCAGGGAAAAATTTCTGCGGAAGGAGGGGAGATGTGATCCGGAGTGATCAGAAAAGCGATTGGAAATTAAAGTCTTTTCCACATCAAAGTATGCTAAGGAGAATTTTTTCAGGCTGAATCGTCCGCAAGAAATTTACAGATGGGGGGATTTTAGCGAGGATTGAATTGTCTGGTGGGGATTTTAAGTGGGTATTTTACATGGGAGGAACTTTCCACGGAGGAGTTTCCCTTGAGGGGAGGGAATTTTTCATGGAGGGTGACCCAGATTTACCAGCATTATTTGGAAAACGATCAGAAATTAAATAAACCAAAATACAAGTTTTCAACTGAAAGTAAGAGGCAACATTAAAACTCAAAACGAACATAAATTATTCGGTATGTGAAGGGGTTGCCCCCCCTCCTCAATACCTTGCTCTTTCCAGTTAAGTTTGACTGTTTGTACCAATTATTTAAGAACGCCTCCTTAGACACAAGGGCCGTTTAATTAGAATAGGAAGTTTTTTTTTTAAAGTGCTAAAAAATTTATCGTGAAGAGCAAGGTATTAAGAAGTCAAGAAGAGAAGAATTAGAAGAGATGTGAATGGATCTTTTTATGGGAAGGGTGGGAGTGTACCCAAAGCCTCAAACATTACATTTGTTTACCTTTTTTTTTAATATCCAAGAGAAGTCCTTCAGGTAAATCTGAGGAAGCCTTAAACCCTTCCCTCCCTTCATTTAGTCCTGGTTGAACTTCCCTGAAGTAAGGATGTTAGAAATGTATTAATTTTTTTGTTCGGTTTTTAATGATCGTATTTGAATGTAAGTTTTTTCTATATTTTCATTTTATGTTTTGTTGAGGACGGCCCTTGGACATAGGGTCGAAATATTCATTTAGAATTAAACTTTCACTGTCTTAAGAAAAACAATCCCTGTTGTTCTACTTGGTGTTCGTCGCTACTTACATCTTGTATCTTCTCTGGAGGTGCCTTCGGAACCCTAGATTGTGATTAAAAAACAAACGGAAAAAATGCTACTACAAATTTTAAAAGCCACCTGAAAACTAACTAAATTACAGTATTTAGTATCATCATCATAACAGTATTTTTTCATTGATTTTTAAAATGGCTTTTCGAATGAGAAAAACATAATAAAAGCCTAGTATAACTACACTATTAACAAGTTTGAAAGATCCTCTCTGATGATTATAGGCCTAATTATGACTTCGCTTCATTTACTTCGATCTGTCATCTAAGAGAGAGACATATCGGCTTTGCTGGATTTCTTATAGATCTTATAATGTCCTTTCCTTTCTCTTTTTGATTAGTCAATGGTTTTTTTTTCTCTGTGTCAAGCCAGTTTTTTCTTTTTCTCAACTATCGTTCAAGCTTTGCTTTTTCGAGGGGAAGACTACTAATGATCCTTTTTAGGTTC
Organism: Artemia sp. Kazakhstan ARC1039; assembly: GCA_029168905.1. Classification (NCBI taxonomy): domain Eukaryota; kingdom Metazoa; phylum Arthropoda; class Branchiopoda; order Anostraca; family Artemiidae; genus Artemia; species Artemia sp. Kazakhstan ARC1039. The sequence goes on along the minus strand of JAQQPU010000708.1, from coordinate 15,860 downwards.
TCAAATAAAAACAAAAGAAAAAGAGAATAATGATGGTTCTCAAATATAGTTTATCTAGATTAACTACCCTAAATCAATTCAGTCAATTTATCTATGTGATTAGGTTCCTCTTACATCTTCAACATTTAGTATAATTGCTTATTCTCAATATATCGTACTTTTTTACAACAAAATATCGTTGTCGAACAAAATATCTGTTCGAACATCTTCTCGAGTAAAGTAAGACGTAATTCAATCGACTCAATTAATATCTCTTTGGATAGCGTGATCAAATACACTCGAAATTTGACAGAAATCATATTTCTGTCCGGTAAAGTTGGACCTACCCAAAGGCGGATCTAAGGCAAAATCTTGGGGGAGGAGGGGCAATGTCACAAGGGCGCCAATAATATACCAAAATGACAATTTTATTTAAAGAAAGAGTAAGGAAAAGCAAATAAGGGCACGGGTAAAATCTTGGAGGACCCTCTGTCTCCTTGGATACGCCTTTGGACCTACCTCAAGTATTTGCTTGTAAGCCATGCTAAAGGGCTGGGTACACGTAACATTTTCTTTGCGACAAGTAGAATGTTTCACAAAATTTCCTCTACAAGAATGTTAAATGGTGAAAAATGGATGCTGCGAGTTGGGCCGATTTCTAATATCCGCTAGCAAACCTTACACAAGGTCTGGGTAGACCCATCGTTTCCACTTAGCGTTATAAAAGCATGCCTGGGAACAATAAGCTTGTACACAGAAGATGTTTTATTTTCTTAGCAAGTATTTTAAATTGTGACAAATGGACGATACAAGTTCGGCCGACTTTTCATACTTGCTAGCAAACCTCGCTAAGGGCCTTGGCAAATGTAATGTTTTCATTGAATGTTATAATGCTTGCGCCTGCGAATGATAAGTAAGCTTATTTATAGGAAAATTTTGAAAAATGGAGGTTGGGTGTTGGACCGACTTCTAATATTGTGAGTCTTTCTAAAGGTTTTTCATACGTAACGGTTTCTTTCATTGTTATTAGAGCGTACGCTTGCGGACGATAAACGAGAAAATATAAGCCATCACAAGCATGTTGAGTGAGACTGGACATGAACCTACTTCTTCCGAAATAGTAAAACAAGTTTGAAAATGAGAAGGATAGAAAGCAAGAAAGCTTCTGACGTAATTTAGAAATTAGAATTATTAGAAACTAGAAATTATTTAGAAATTAGAATGAAATTATTTAGTCATCGTAAAGTGTCATTTTGCTCACAGTAGGGCTACAGCTTATTTCAGTATGTTGCCTAGTGATCTTTGCGTTTTGAACTAAACCAGGGACAAAACTCAAATATTGGCAACCTTTCCATATGGATGTATCCCTTCCTCTGAAAAAAAATCAAGAGGCAATGATGCCATGGTTAATAAATCAAAAATTACCCCAGTTCAACATTAAAAATGTTCAGATATTTTCAGTCAAGACCTCCTATTTTAATAAGTCGAATTAAAAAAAAATCGGCTTGAAAAAGGCTACGATACGTTTTTCCAACCCCTATGACCGCAGACGTCTTTGAAAGTCTGGTTTCTGTAATTGTGTTGTATTATGTGTATATGGTGTATATGAAGATACACAAAGCTAAAACCTCGGGAGGGACATAAAGTTTTCTGTGGGGGGAAGGGAAGGACATAAAGTTTATTTTCAACCCTTAAAAATGGGATTCACGTTTAAAACACTTGTAAAATTCTCTTTTTGTTTCTATTCTCCATTTCCAGCCTCTTTTTATTACAGTTTCTGTATGCGTTGCACTTTATTCTTGACAGCTTACATTTTTTCCATTGTAAAAACGACTGCTTTTTTTAAAGTTTTCTGTGGGGGGAAGGGAAGGACATAAAGTTGCCACATAAAGTGGCAAAAAACGACTGTCTGTTTTTGTCATTTTTTTATGTAAGCTTAAGCGAAATTAAAATTCAAGTTGAAACATTTAGTATGATTGAATATTTCGTATAAATTGCCTTTTCATTGGGAAATTGCTTTTCCTTGAATTGTGCATCAGTCATGGATGAGGCAGATGGCAATAACCCCCCCCCCCCCACCACCCTCTAGATTTTGAAAATATCTTGTTCTGTTAATTTTACTTAGGAATAAAAAAATGCTCGTTCCCCTAGGTTTTTGAAAGACGCTCCCTTCGTATATTCATATTTTTAAATTAAAAGAAGTCCCTGTTTTCACGTATTGAAATGTCGTGCGATAATTATCATTATTTTCTCAAAACTTTCTAATTGTTGTTTTATGCTGATCTTAACATTTTTGAAATTTCCTTGAATTTAGTTTTGTTATCAGCTGAATTTATGCTAGTAAACTACCCCTCCCCCTAGGTTGATCTTAATTAGAGTGAAGGTACCCCTCCCCCTAGGTTGATCTTAATTAGAGTGAAGGTAATTCTCCAAGCTTTATCCGAGTTAAGGAAATTTGGGTAAAAAGTCTGGCTTTCTTCTAAGCGAGTATGATTTCTAATTTTGTATTATTTTGCAGATACGGTGTTGAACTTCATCCGTTCTCATCCCTTGATGGACGAAGCCGTGAACCACGAGAACAGTGTTCCTGTTTTCTACAAGCGAGATGTCTCCTTCTCAGCAATTGTGGTGGATCGTGTTACAGTCCCTGCTTTTGGAGGGGACAAATTATATACTGTTTACTTTATTGGCACAAGTAAGACTAACCTCTATGCTTTTTTTTCATATATCACTCATCACTCATCAAACATAACCAACAAACATTAAACAACATAACCAACAAACATCATAACTCTTTTTCGGAGAGGTTTTACAAAAAAAAACTTTAAAACGCATCAAAACTTTGTTTATATTCATTTTTTTACGTTTTTTACGATCCAAACAAACATTCGGGGGGGGGGGGGGGGGGCCAAACCCCCCGCCCCCCCCCCCCCGGATACAACCTTGCATACAGCAAACCACGTCGAAGACTATAGTATACAGTACTTATTACTGTAACATTTTTTTTCATAACCTGTTGTTGATATTTTACCTTTAGAAATCCGGTAGCCTACTTGCGCATTATACCAAACACACTCGAGAAATTTGCTCTCTTACATGTGAGAAAAACTGGTTTTACCTGTCTGTATTCAGAGCGGGGTGGCCACCCCACTATCTATAGTGATTTCTTATATTGCCTAAACAAAAAAAAAATCACTAAATCAGCCCATAGATCACTAGATTATTGAAGAAAATCACAAAAAATCATTAAAATTTAAGGGTTTTTGGTACTATCCCATTATGCGGGCTTCTCTAAAAAGTCAAGTTTGATTAATTCTAATGAAATAAAATAAAATAGGATGAATGTATAATAGTTTATAAACAAATTTGGGCTAAATATTTTGAACATTAGGGGGGGGGGGGTAAAGCATT
>JAQQPU010000707.1:33778-71524 GCA_029168905.1 Artemia sp. Kazakhstan ARC1039 | reverse complement strand
TGAAAAAAACACGTTATTAATATTTTTTATTGAAAATAAAAAGTGTTAAAGTTAAATCACTGAATATCTGATAGATATCACGATCCCACCCCATAGTTATTTATGACTAGTGACTATCCATGTTCATTAATTTGTGTCTCTTTAGTTACTTTGCATTGTTATTCCACATCCTGGTCAGGGCATTCGTCAAGTTCTTGCTTTATAATATACATGATATTTCTGTTATGCGAAAACTAGATTTTGTCAAATTAAGACTGTAGAAACAATTTGAAGAAATTCCAATGCCTATCTACTTATTCCATGCATATCTAGCTTAGTTCTACCCTTTGGCAGGAGCCTTCTGATAATAACTTTAGCTATTAACTCTCTATTAACGTTTTCTATAAGAATTTTAAAAATAGTGAAAAAAATATGTTATTAATATTATTGTATTGAAAATAAAAAGTGTTTAAGTTAAATCACTGAATATCTGATAGATATCACGATGCCACCCCATAGTGATTAATGACTAGTGACTATTCCTGTTCATTAATTTTTGTCTCTTTAGTTACTTTAAATTGTTATCCTACATCCTCGTCAGGGCATTCGTCAAGTTCTTGCTTTATAATATACAGAATTTTTCTGTTATGCGAAAACGAGATTTTCTCAAATTAAGACTGTAGAAACAATTTGAAGAAATTCCATGCCTGTCTACTTATTCCTTTCAATACAATAATATCAATAACGCGTTTTTTTCACTATTTTTAAGGGATAGTCACTAGCCATAAATCACTATGGGGTGTCACTATCAGATATTCAGTGATTTAACTAAAACACTTTTCATTTTCAATACAATAATATTAATAACGTGTTTTTTCACTATTTTAAAAAAAAATTATAGAAAAAGTTAATAGAGAGTTAATAGCTAAAGGTATTATCAGATGGCGCCTGCAAAAGGAGAGAACTAAGGTGGATATGCATGAAATAAGTAGATAGGTATGGCATTTCTTCAAATTGTTTTTACAGTCTTAATTTGAGAAAATCAAGTTATCTCATATTTGAGAAAATCAAATTTGAGAAAATCAAGTTATCTCATAACAGGAACATCCTGTATATTATAAAGCAAGAACTTGACGAATGCCCTGACGAGGATGTGGGATAACAATGCAAAGTAACTAAAGCGATAAAAATTAACGAACAGGAATAGTCACTAGTCATAAATCACTATGAGGTGGCATCGTGATTGGATAATTTTCGGGTATTCGGGAAACTCAATTATTTTGGGGTGCCAAATAGATTTTTGGGGAAATCTCCAAAAACTCGGGGATAGTACAAGCCCTGCTTGATTTCTAATCAGTAAAAACGAAATACTTAACCACACGAGAAAGGAGAAGCTCCGACTTTGCGGTTGACGACAATAAAGAATTGCAGATAATTAATTCAAAGTCAGCCAAACGCTACCACCTCTGGTGGTGGTGGCGCACTAGCGGCTTTTTGACACTTTGGTGGCGGTCAATCGGAGCTCTCGTTGACGGCGTTTGCTTCATTTGCTAAGTTTCTTCTCATGTCGTCTGTGTGTTGTTAGAAACTAATGATTTGGTGTTTTTACTTATGGTGGTTCATGATTTTACTTGTGTGAAAGTCTTGGTTTCTTGCTTCCTGTGCTATGTTTTTTCTCATGTTGTGTGTGTCTTGTTGAAAACTTATTATTTGATGTTTTTACTTTTGCTGGTTCATGATTTTACTTGTGTGAATGTCTGTTGTTCCTTACTCCATTTGCTAGGTTTCTTCTCAGTCGTCTGTGTGTCGTTGGAAACTTATGATTTGGTATTTTTATTTATGCTGGTTCATGATTTTACTTGTGTGAAAGTCTTCGTTTCTTGCTTCCTGTGCTATGTTTCTTCTCATGTCGTGTGTGTGTTGTTGGAAACTTATGATTTGGTATTTTTACTTGTGCTGGCTCATGATTTTACTTTCTCTTAGTCTCTCAATCTCTCTTAATCTCTCTCAATCCCTCTCAATCTGTTTGCCCAAATAATCCTCTAAAATTTTTCAATCTGTTTCTCCAAAATAATCCCCTAAATGTAATTTCTGAATGTTCCTTTGTTTTGGCATCCCTGCACTGTCACATTTAAAATTCCCAGGAAACAACTCCTGCGTTAATTATATTCAATCTCTATTAATCTCCTTGTATCTCGTTTGAATTCCTGAAAATTATCTAAGGTGTCCTAGTTACACTATTAAGGCTTCGAAATAATAATTCCTGAACTTATCGCTAAGCCTTAAGAAAATGAAACCTTATTAAAATACAATTTCTATCTCTTTAGAGTTTCCAGAAAAGCCATATTTAAAAATAGAATTGTGTAACTCGATTTCCATCATAGCCTATTACGTAAATCTAGGCAAAAATTTCTTAGAAATATGGATTCCCGTCTGTATTTAATAGGCTTAGAAAAATCTCTGATTGGCTTAGAAAGTTTTGTACTCGTTGGATTCTAGCCCTCTGATTGGCTGTAATCTTGTTTGTATCACGCTGGCACCCCTCCCTACTTTAATCCCCCAAAGTCCCAGAGGGGAGGGCTGAAAGCTATGAACGTTACTCAATGTTTAAATATAGTATTGGTTATTGGGAAGTATACAGACGTTTTCAAGGGGGATTTTTTCTGGTAGTGGCGGGGGGTCGGGAGTTATGTGGGAAGATATTTTCATGTAAGAAGTTTTCATGGGGGAAGGGACATTGCTATGAAGGGGGCACCGGATTTCCCAGGATTATTTAAATAAAGATCAGAAATTATATATAAAAAAACAAGTTTTTTAACTGAAAGTAAGGAGAAACATCGAAACTTAAAACGACAGAAAACATTACGTATATGATTATGTTCGTCCCTTAGTCAATACCTCGCTCTTTAAGCCAAAGATTTTTTAGTACTTTCATAAGAGCTATTTATTCTAATTAACGGCCTTTGTGATTAAGGGGTCATTTTTAAAGAATTGGAACAAAATTTGAACTTTAGCGTAAAGAGCGAGATATTGACTAGGGGGCGAACCCCCTAATGTACGTATTAAAAACATATGGATATAGAAGTTCGTTACGTAAGTTAATTCGTAAGTTCCGTATATTTATTACTAATAAAAACCTTCGTAAATAAAATTAAACAACTTTTGAGAAAGCCATTTAACCAAATAAAAGTAAAATTAATATGTAAGTTTTTTTTAATTATTGATGTACGGTGAGCCAAACTCAAAACCTCCATTAATTCAAAAACGATCAAAAATTAAATAAGAAATACAAGTTTTTTTTTAACTGAAAGTAAGGAGCAACATTAAAACTTAAAACGAACAGAAATTATTCCGTATATGAAGAGGGCTGTCCCCTTCTCAACGCCTCGCTCTTTACGCTAAAGTTAGACTCTTTCTCACAACTCTATTTTTTAAAACAATAAAAACCTTTAGCGTAAAGAGCGAGGCATTGAGGAGGGGACAACCCTTTTCATATACGGAATAATTTCTCTTCGTTTTTAGTTTTAATCTTGCTCCTCACTTTCAGTTAAAAAACTTTTTTTTATTTAAGTTCTGTTGAAACAAATCAAGTGATAATTGCTATCATTGAGACATCGCACGATCTTGAAACGAAAAGCTGTGATTTATTTCGGATTTGTTGCGATTAGATTTGGTCGAAGATTTGTTGAGAATATTAATGTCTCAAAGGACAGAATTAACTCCGCCTGCCAAAGTGCCTTAGGTATCAGAACCAAACCTGGAAAAGGAGGAGGGTCGGACTGTGGGCCTGCAACCCACACCCGGGACCTAGAGGACCTTCCTCGGGGGAAACTGAAATAGCAACTGAAACATCGAGATTGAGCCTCGGATTGAACCCCTTAATGATGACAACAACAGCGCGCCCAAGGACGCGATTTACGAAAGAGAATAATTTGTTTTCTCTGAAAATTTGGTTTTTGGAATGTACGAACGATGTCTCAACCATCCAAAAGAGAGCATGTACAAAAAGTGATTACATAATACCACCTACACCACAGTTTATATAATTATCCAGTATGATCATTCCCTATCTCACCCATTATATAAACCCCGACCGGGGTGAGAGTGCTCCGGAGAACGTTTTTGCAGATATAAAAATAAGCGGCATCAGATCTTTTCACGGGTAGACAAGTCAGACGCGAAACAATCGGAAATAAGTGGAAACCCGCTATTACGAATAATGCACTTTGTAACCATTTCTCATTGATAGACGCAAACACACTGATCCATAAGTGAAGAAATAAGTGGGAGGAGCTTTTTGTTTGCACCGAGAACGAAGACCAGAAATGATCTGCGATAAACTTACTGGATAATTCTATAAACTGTGACCTGGACCTAGTATAATTGTCAGAAGTGCGGTAGACTGGCTCAGGAATAAAAAAGCTTGATGCTGACCATACCATCATATATAGCGGTCCAGCAGATAAACATGAAGCTGGAGTTGCCGTGATGATGCCAAACCAGACCCTCAAGTCACTCCAAAAATAAACTCCTGTATCACTGAGAATATTAACTGCAAGGTTTTGGAAGCGCTTGCTAAACTGTCAGTCGTTGTATGCTACGCCCCTACAAATGAAGCCACTGATGAAGAAAAAGATAATTTCTATAGATCACTTGAAGACGTAGCCAAGGATATACATGGACATGGCGTTGTTTGCTTCCTTGGAGACTTTAACGCTAAAGTAGGAAATGACCGATCCTTCAACCCTCAAGTTGTTGGTCAGCGTGATCTGGGTCAACGAAATAAAATGGAGATCTTCTAATTGATTTTGCCCTAATGAATGACATTGTGGTTGGTGGTTCTCTGTTTCCTCACAGAGACGTGCACAAGTACTCTTGAAGATCCCCAGATCGAATGACCAAATATCAGATTGATCACTGCCTTACAAGAAGAAAATTGTTATCGAGTCTACAAGATGTTTGGGCCTATAGAGAAGCTGACGGATCAGATCATAACCTTATGATAGCCAAATTCTGTCTAAAATTAAAGAAGATGTTTTTGACTCTGAGAAACGATAAATAAAAGTTCAAATAGGGATAAAATCTTTTTAATAGACACTGTTTCACTAGCAGTGATAGAAATTCACAAAAATACCAGATATTTCGGTCAGTTTTACTACTGATGATGGTAACTGCATATGTGACTGAAATATCTGGTATTTTTGTGAATTTCTATCGCTGTTTGTGAAATACTTTCTATTAAAAGGATTTATCCCTATTTTAACTTTTATTTATCGTCATGGAAAGGCAGTGTGGTCTCCGAAATTATCTACTCTGAGAAATTCAAGGACAATACATTAAAACAGGCTTTTACAATGGAGCTATACAATAGATTTGAAGCTCTTTCCACCCCAGAGGAAGCTGAATGCGAAATAGTATGGAAAGCCATGAAGGAATGCTACCACGAAATAGTCAACCCTGTCTACCACGTCTACCACGAAATACCACGAAAATCAACCCTGGACTTCCGTTGTAAGAAAAAGATGGGAATGTCTACCCTCCAACAACAAGTTCCTGATCGTCTTGTTTTCCAAAAGGAGCAGTCTTGAGCTCTTGAAAAAGCTGTCAAGAAAAGTGCCTCTACTGATAAGCGAAACTTGTAGGCAGAAGAGGTAGCAAAAAGAGGAGACTCGAGAACTGTTTACAGAATCACCAATGCTATCATAGGAAAACGTCTGGCAAATAGAGACGGCCCTGTCAGAGATCCATCGGGAGATCCATATATCGTTTTTATGGAAGGGATGCTTGTATAAACTTCGGAGAGGGTTCATTTGATTGGAAATTTAAAGTTCGCGTTCACTTTTTAAGTGTCAAAAGAGATTGAAGGGCAATTAGGCCCCCCCTCCACGCCATAAATTCATTAGATACAAATTTTGAGATAGAAATTTTGTTAAAAATATTTCAAAGCTCAGATAATGAAAACTCCAGTGTTGACACAGCCCCCCCCCAGGGTCTGAGGGTACACATTGTAAGTTATGCCATGGGGTATATATCGCCTCCTTCTGTTACTGTAAATTTCTAAAATCTACTGCGTCATTGGCGCTTTACTGAAAACTATATGCGTCTTGAACAGTCTTGGAAAATATAAACAACGTCAAATTGAATATTTGATATATAATGATATTAGTTGTTGAAAGATCCATCAGTTCAAGAATTTATTTCACTCTATTTTTTTTTTTCAATGCTGTAAGAATTGGAAAGGAAAAAAATTGTAATATAATTCGTTTTCAGTGAAGTGCCAATGACGCAGTAGGCTTTTGGTTTTTATTTACAGTTAAGGAAGGGGGCAGTATCCAGACTCTTGTTTGTAGTGAAACTATATTCGTCTTGAACAACTTTAGAAACAACTAATCAATTAAACTCAATATTTAATGTATAATGATATTAATTGCTGAAAACTCATCAGTTCAAAATTTTACTATAATTTTAATGTTTATTTTCAATATTAAGTACAAAAGAAAATATTTGTAATAAAATTGGTTTTCAGTAAAGCGCCAATGACGCAGTAGGTTTTAGACTTTTACAGTGAGAGAAGGAGGCGATACCCAAACTCTTGTTTGTAGTGATTTTTGTTCGTTTCAAGCTTGATTTGCATATTCAATTTAAGTTTCACTTGTTTTAAGATGTATTGTATTCATTTACATTAATATATATTGCATGTTTGTTTGCATTGATTGTTTATTTACTTTCTATTCGTTTTAAGTTTCATTTATACTTCAATAGCAAAATATTTTTTTCGTTTTAAGCTTGATTTTCATGGTCAAACTAAGCATTACTCGCTTTAAGATCTATTTATTTATTTATTTTATTACTTGTTGTATGTATTTTCCTATGATTGTTTATTTAATTTCTGTTCGTTTTGGGTTTCATTTATTCTTTAAAAGTAATTTCTGGCCGTTTTGAGTTTGAATTTTAACAGGGACCTCTATCTGCTGAGCTTAAGTTTAAAATGACATTTACTTATCTTTGAAAAACTTATTTTTCGGAAAGTTTTTTTTTTACTTCGTTTCTTCTAAACGAAGAAATTCAGAGCAGTGAGGTTGCCATACAGGGATACACGCTCCTCAGGCGGGATCGAAAGCCTACTGACGGCGCTAAATACGGAGGAGGAGGTGTCGCTGTTTATATACAGAGCCATATACTTATTCTTGCCTGAACGTACCAGATTCAGCAGGCGAAGATGCTCTGTGGGTCAGGGTGACCCTCCCAAATAAATCCGTGATTGTCTGTACCGTGTATAACCCTCCAACTTACCAGATTACCAGTTACCTTGAAACCTCCCTTGAATATATTCGGGGCAAGTACGCTAAGTCTGCCATTATCCTTCATGGAGACTTCAATGTCCATCATAGCGTGTGGCTTCGCAGCAAAAATACTGATAGGGAAGGGTCGGACTTGTATGATCTATCTCTCTCTTACGGGCTGGAACAACTTGTCGATTTCGATACGTATAACGGCCCAAACTGATCATCTCGTCTTGACCTATTCCTTACAGATCACCCTGACTCCTTTAAGGTAGACGCTCATGCTTTCACCAGTTACCACGTTTCCGTCGTTGCACGTGAAAACCTACGTATTCTGCCTCCAGTAAAGCATGAACGAACAATCTGGCTATACAAAAGCGGTGATTGGGACGGTTTGAGAAACACTCTTTTTTCTCAGCAGTGGAGAGCCTTCCTCCTGGAAGGCCCAGAGAAAGCTGCAGATAAGTACCAGCAGGCCATAGTTGACTCTGTCGAAAAGCATATCCCTTCAAAGCGGATCCAGGTGTCCAGTAAGGACAAACCTTGGTTCAACTCAAAGTGTAAGAAGACAATCCGAGCAAAGCAAAAGGCACACAAGCGATGGCTACTTTCAAAGAGCGAAGAGGACAGAATTGCATTCATAAATGCGCGCAAAGATGCAGTTCGAGTGATTCGGCAGTCCCGGGTTCAGTATAAGGAGAATTTCGCCACCAAGCTTCAACTTACTTGGGCAAAGAATTGGTGGAAAATTGTCAAGGAGGCTTTACCGTCGTCCAAGGGGACCGCAATTCCTTCTCTCCAGAGTAACGGTACAGTGGTACAAGATCCACAGGCAAAGGCTGAAGCTCTTGCTAAGGCTTTTGCCGAATTCTCGAATCTAGACGATGACGGTAGAGAAGTGCCAAAATTCTCCGACCGAACCGACACTGTCCTGGAACGCGTGAATTTTTCTGCTCCCAAGATCCTTTGCAATCCTCTGCTCCCAAGATCCAAGATCCTCTGCTCCCAAGATCCAAGATCCTCTGCTCCCAAGATCCTTTGCGTGGGTTTGGTCACATTGGATGTGACCAAACCCACGGGTCCTGACAACATACCAAATGTTGTCCTCAAGTCCTGCAGTGCCGAACTAGCTGGACCCTTGTCATTGCTTTTCCGGCTGTGCTTTTGCTCCGGAACGTTCCCACGAACATGGAAGTCCACCCATGTTATACCTTTTCTAAAGCCAGAAGGCGATCCAACGAGCGTGGGCTCCTACAGGCCTATTAGCCTTCTCTCCTGTGTTGGCAATGTCTACGAGAGCGTCTCCTATAAAACACTTCATCAGTACCTGGAATCAAATGACCTTCTAGGCGATCGCCAATATGGATTCCGCCGGAAAGGCTCAGCATTAGACTGCCTAGTGGCCCAGTATCAGGAGTGGATAGAACTACTGGCAATGGGATACGACATCAGGCTGCTATCCTTCGACATTGCGAAAGCTTTTGACAGAGTATGGCCCCGTGGCCTGCTAAAGAAACTCTGTCTATGGTTTTCGTGGATGTCTGTTAAAAGTGATTAAGAGCTTTCTTTCCGATCGTTCACTGCGGGTTGTTCTTGACGGGTTTATTTCCCGCGAATATCCAGTGAAAGCAAGGGTATCCCAGGGCAGTGTCTTGGGACCTACGCTCTTTCTTATTTACATAAACGACATGGGAGACAACCTCGCAAACCCTCTGCGTCACTTTGCCGACGATACCACGACACACTCAGCCGTCCCTAGACACGAAGACCCAACACAAGCCTCCCTTTCCCTACAGATGGATCTTTTCAAAATTGAAAAGCGGTCTGATGCATGGATGATCAACTTCAATGCATCGAAAACAAAGGAGCTTCTAATTACCCGATCAAAGGTGCCACGTGAAGACCCCAGTTTCATCTTCAAAAATGAAGCTATTAAGTGAGTTGACGAGCTTCGTCTACTGGGGATTCATTTCTCCATCGATCTCTCTTGGAACAACCACCTTGATCGGGTGAGAGCCTCCTGCGCAAGAAAGCAGGGAGTTACTCTTCTCTGCAAAAACCTTCTTCCATCAAGCTCGATCACCCACTCTACAATTCTTGCATCAGACCCATAGCTGAATATGGATGCCCGCTATTTGCTGGTGCTCCGACTTCAGAAGATCCAGAATAGTGCAAATAGGGCGGGCTGCGCCTCTACACAAGAATTGCTCCAGCCTCTAAATGAAAGGTTTGATGTAGCGTCGATGGCTGTTTTCTACAAGTACATGAATTCGCCTCCCTCAGACGAGCTCTCTCGAATTGTGCCCCCCTTTGTCCAGCCGACAAGGCAGACACGAAGGCAAACAGCTCGGTCCAATTATCTAAAGGAGGATGCGCCGAAAACCGAGTACTTGAGGAACAGCTTCATCCGGCGTTGCACTTCCATCTGGAACGATATTCCTGGGGATATTATCCCTGCAAATCCCTCTGTTGACACCTTCAAAAGAAGGTTCAATGGACACTTAAAAACTCGAGGCCATTGAAAGAGGTAAATGAATAGCGGCATATCAGATACTTTGAAGTACCTGGCGCCGTGAATATTGGAATAAAAAAAAAGAAAATCAATCACAAAAAGGATTGACAGCTTGTTTGACCTGTCTCTGTTCAATAACTTCTCCTGAGTTGTTAAAGCCACCTGATTAGGTAATTTCCGGTGTGTCGAGATTGTTTAACAGCCTGCAGTTTGGACCTCTGCGAAGGATGTGTAACTGAACTTTGTTTAGTACCAAAGCTATATGGAATCAGGATAGGCCCTCTGGTAGCACCACATGTTTTGTCAGACGGACTCTTGTACGCTTATCGCCGGTACGCAGCAATTCATCTAAGAATTTCCTAGATGTAAATCTCTGTGATGCTGTTTCAAAAAATGCTTACCTACTTCATGATCTAAATCGGCACAGTTATTTTCGAGCCTTACCAAGTCTTGTGAAAAAAACTACAAGCTCTAATTAGTAGAATTGAACCTGTTAGCTATGTGTGGCCTCTTGCCGGGGGTCTAGGCCATGACATTTACACATCACCCATAACGTAGTGTAGTGTATTTTCCTATATCCATAACGTAGTGTAGTTTCTGATCTAGACTAGTATGCGTGTCACCCTTTCTTTACTCCTCTGATGTCCACGATGAGATAAGATATTTGATAAGATAAGATAAGATGTTTATTTCAAAAAGATCACTATCACAAGCCCACAAAGGCCTAATTCGGACATCGGAGTTGGCAAATATAAATGGTTGCACTAAAACTGGCAAAAAATTCAAAAAACAACAACGAAATAGAAAAATCATAATGAACAATCATTTGATAGTCAATAATTAAAACTGTAAAAAGTCAATTAAAAAGTTAAAAAGATAAAAACTGGCCAAACTAAACTTACAGAAATCCAAATCAGAAAAATAATTATGACGGACATAAAAAAGGAGTGGGGAATAAGCGAATATACACAAAAAAAGAGCGAGACATAAATACATATAAATTAAAAGGGACACTAAGAAAGTGTCAATAATTCAACTACAGTAAGCCAATGAAAGAGTTAAAAAAATAAATAGAAACTGGTCAAGAAAGGGGGGGGGGGGAAAAAAAAAAAAAAATAACCCCCCCCCCCAAAAAAAAAAGAACGAAAAATAAAATATATAGAAATTTAAGGGGGAACTGAAAAAAAGGGGGACATGCAAATGAATGCAAGGACCTGGGCAGCACCATCAGCTAATAAACAAAAAAGAGGGGGTAAAAAGAAACTATTGGGACATTTTATTCATTTTTTCTGTAATAAGGGGACAAAAGGTCTTTCGTATCTGGAAGTAACGCAGCGAATGGGGGACAAAACAGGGATGGGCTCAGAAACAGCTCGAGGCGGCCGTAATCTGGATGGGGAGTGACGTTTGGGGAAAATAATTGCGTCGGAGGGTTTGTTATGGCATTTTTTTTGGAAAACAGAAGCACAAATTATTTCTTCGTCTCTCGAGGGTCTCTAGTTTTGAAATATTTAACAAATGCAAATATGGTATCTTGCCCTCAGGACACAGGACAAGCATACTCTAATATGGGACGCGTAAAATAAATATTTACTGGTAGTAAATGTGATTGGGGGCAACTAAATTTATTTAAAAGTTTAAGGGTGGGAAAGCGAGGAGTTGGCTTGTCGTAGGATATTATTTATAGGGGCATCCCATTTCAAATTGGAAGAAATTGTAACACCAAGGAGTTTAAGAGATGTGACAGAGGTTTCAGGAGGAATATGAGCAAGAAAAAGTGGAGGGGATTTAAGGAAACTTACTGAGACTTTTGCGGATTTAGAAGGGTTAACTGTCATGTCAAGGGAAGAGGCCTCACAGGCAATATCTTGGAGTATGCCCATTGGGTTGCTAAACATGTTTTTATGACATATCTCTTAAACTGTCAAGTCATCGACAAATTTCCACCTATTGTCATAAAGGGTTGAAAGGCTATTAATCATAAGAGAAAAAAGGAGAGGGCCTAGAATAGTCCCCTGAGGAATGCCATTAAATATGGGGAGATAATCTGAGAAGTAATTTAGATATTTAACTGCTTGAGATCTATTAGAGAGAAGAGGCAACGAGCTTAACAAGGAAATTTTCAATGTGGAATTCGTTTATAAGTTTATCTATGAGTAAATTATGGTTAATCAAATCGAAAGCTTTTTGAAGATCAATAGAAATCAGATTAAGCCAAGTGTTAGGTTTTTCAAGTAATTTACCCATGGTATCAACAAGATGGATCAGGTAATGAGATGTTGACGTGGAGTTGACATTACCAAACTGTCTAAGATAAATGAGGGGGAGGACTTTCATCTTGAGCCAGTCTGCGAGAAAATTTTCATACAATTTTGAAAAAATTGAGGTGAGGGTAATAGGACGAATGCCATCAAAGCCAGGCTTCCCATTTTTGTTTTTGATTGGGGTAATAAAGCCTTGTTTCTAATATTAAGGGAACTGTCCAGATTTGGCAATTTCATTAAACAGGGTAGATAGGGGTTTTGAGTGGTAATCACTGAAATGTTTAATCAGAGGAACAAGAAGATCTAAAGGGCAAATGCTTGATCGTTTTAGTTTTCAATTTTTTTTACAACATCAAGTGGAGAAATATGTGGGAGTGAAAAAGGAACAGGAATATCTGGAAATTCGTAAGATAGTGGTGGGGGACTCTGGACAATAGAAGCCAGAAACTTATTGAGGTCATTAGCTGTGGTTTTTGGATGTTCATTATATTAAAATTTAGTTGTTCTTGACTCTTGCCGGTAAGTTTTTTTAATTTCAGAATACCAGTTCTTTGGTTTATCATGGCGCAAGTTTTTAATTTTATTTTTATAGTAGGTTCGGGCAGCTTTTCTAATTTGACTTTTTAATTCCTTTCTTAACTTATTTGCTTCAGCTAAATTACCCTTTTAAATAAGCTTATTTTCATGCGGATTAACATTTTTATGTGATTATTTATGTAAGGTTTATCACTGGAGGATTTTCTGATTTTTTTTTTCTGGGAAACATAATGAGCAGGAATCAATTAGTTTTTTTTTAAGAAAAATCAAAATTTTATCATCAAGGTTGTTAGCATTATAAAGGTCTGTCCAATTTTTGCTGGTCAGCCATGATCCAAAAGAAAAAAGGCCTATGATACTGAGGGGACGGTAAACCCCAATGGAGGTAGTAAAGGAATGTTCAATGGCTGAAAAGGGAGAAAAAAGAAGACAATAGTGGTAACTGCCTCCTAATGGTGGCAGTGCTTGCGGGGAGTTGTAATACTTACTCATGTTTGAACAAATAACATCCAGAGAGGTGTTACCTTTTGTTGTAGATATTTTAACCAGTTGTTTAATATTAAGAGAGTGCAGATAGAGTCTATCCTCAGGTCATTCGCATCGCCAAGTAAGCAAATACCAGTGTTCGGATACTTTGATAACACAAAGTCTGCACTTATAAGAAATTGTTGTATAAATTTGCGTTTCTGGTCAATACTTTGGTTAGGGGAATGATAAAAGATGGTGGTTACAATTAAATTGAAAGGGCGGGGAAGTACTTTCGGTCTAAGGCTCAGCCATAGAATTTCATCATAATCTGAGAAGTTGGGGGTGGGGATGAGTTTAGGTTGGAGGTTATCTCGGACAAAAATAATATACCGCCCCCTTTTTTCCAGAGAGGGTGATCGGGAGGGCAAAGTTTTATAAACTGAGTATAATTGCTGATTTTTAGGAAATATGGGTTCTGGGACTGAACCGCTGTCACAGCAATAATACTAATTTTATGAATTTCAGAGATACCCTCGAGTTCGGTAATTTTATCAAAATTCAGGCTCTCAGCATTGGTAAGTAGGAAAGTTGGAAATTTAAACCGATTTGGGTATTGGGATTTTTTTCAATTCTGGATGGAGTTATTTGGGGTTGAAGTTTATGAGAAGGATGCTGTGGTTAAGGGGGTGGTTTTGAGGCATTATTAAAAGGCGGGACTGGACGGGGCTTGAGAGAAAAGGAGGACAGCGGACAAATTATGGGGATATTATTAAGTTGGGATGGATTTCGGTGGAATTCGTTTTACTATTTGAAGTTTTAGAAACTCTGCATGGAGGTGTTACCTGTGGATCGTTCTGCCTGCTTATTCTTAAACCAGAGTCATACTGGTAGGATAGACAGGGGGATAAAGTGCAAGGGAAGGGAGAAAGGTTTCCTGGTGATCTGAGAATAAGTCAAATTGGGAGTGTTCTTTACAAGGGGAGTGGGGGGGGGGCAAGATGATGCTGAAGGAGGGAATTACGTTGGGGGGTGTCTGAGAGGGGAGGTGTCAGGTTTGTTTCGGCAAATAACGGGTGGAGTCCAGAACCGGTCGGTAAAATGACGGTGAAAAGAGAGACCATGACTATCTCCCTCTTATTTTAGACCAATCAATTAGGTCAATTAGCTTTACAATTAGTTTCTATGAACTACATAGTTACACAATCTTTTAACTCTACAGTCAACTTATAACGACGACTTGCTTCTTATTAACCGGACTGCAATTGTCTTAGTGAGTTCAGTCCGATCTCTTACCTATGGTTTTTTAAGTGACGAATTCTTGCTAAACATCAATAGATAGTGAACACTAATTTTTCAAGGAATATATTTGCCTTATCCTTTGGATTGTAGCACGTTTGATATGCTACAAGTCACTAGTTTTTAACGGCTTGGGATTTTTATCTGCAGTTCTCTAACTTCTTTTGTTTTTGAAGAATTCATAATATTTAGAATAAGCTCAAACTGGGGATTCTAAAATTGTCAGTAACCACGTATATTTCTGGAGGGGAGCAATAAAAAAGCTACATTTGAATTCTTGCGATCATTCCTAGTTAGTTTGTGATGGGGCTTATATGTTACTGAATGGATGTGATGCATAGAGGGTTAAAATAAATTGTTACTACTATTGTAGAATTTTTACTTTGAGCACATTCCTTGTTGATTGGTTATAATTAATGATGATAAAAGGCACGGTTTCGTGACACTCTCTATATTCAATCATTAATAGTTACAGCACTGTAGACTATAGCGTCTTCTTTTTCCAAACATGAAACACATTTGATACCGCGTCTAAACGCTCTGGGCCGTGTCGTCACAGCCTAGTTCAGTTGCTACTCGGCATTCAATCAGGTTTTTCAATAGCCACACCGTGATGTGTACTAGTGGACATCACAATTGTGCATGCGCGAAGGCGGAGTATGATTCTTGTGTGGTTTTAAGCAAAGTATAAACACATACGACAAGTACTGAAGAAACCTATCCTCTCCACACAAAAAAAGTGACCCTTTGTCCGCGTCTCCGGAGACGATTCCATACCTGTGCGAACCTGGCGAGTAAATCACAAGTTCCGTAGGTGATTATACTTGTTCCGTAAAAGCTGTATTAAATTTAATTTACTGGCTCGCAGCGATTAAGTAGTACAACATTTACCCTCTAGAGACGCTGAGGTACGCGGGGTCACTTTTGGAGAGTTTTGTCAATACTTGATCAGTATGTGTTTATACTTTGGTTTTAAGTCTGTTTCGCATTCTTTAACGGAGAGTAAAGCCTCTGTCGATACTGTATATTCTATCTACTGTGAGTTACAGTCTGGACGTGTAACGTCCCATTTAGTTGTGCAACTTGAAAATTTAAAACATCGGCAACAAAATGCTAATCAGACAAACGTTCAATGCAAGGACTTGTTTAGTCAAAAAGCTAACCAGACTTTATTAATCATGGCTTTTGAAGGTTGAATTCTTGTCTGGGACGAGTATGGATACGTTTTTATATAATATTACCTCTAAAATCCAATTCCAAACCCTGCAGCGTTTGCAGCGTGGTTTTACATTTGGCTGCTACAAAATGTAATCAGCATCTGGCTTGCACAGCAAAGGTAAACAGGAAACTGTGCTCTTTCAACCTCTGCTCTATTGTCAACAAGCATATGGTAAAATATTATTAATTCTGGTCTCTGTCTGTACTGTACCATCTTCACAAGGATATGATAGTATTTATTTCTAAAAGGATAACACAAGCTTTGAGGGAGCTTATTACTTAAAAGAAAACTAAATTCTAGAAGAATAAGTAAACTGAATGCAATCCAGAAACGTTACTGTTCGTATTTCCTTGAATCGTTTCTGAAAATTGCTATGATTACCAATAACTGCTTTTGGAAATTTGTATGTGATAAATTGAACTCCTGTATAATGCATAATGTTTGCATGTAGTACATAATGTTCAGGTATTTGAGGCTGAGTGATAATAGATGGCTGCTCAGAAAATGCCTCCAAGGGAGAATTACATTTCCTTGTGACGCACAAGAACTGATTCAAAGAACCGTAACAATTATTACTCCTCATATGTTCAATTCTGTAAATCACGGACAGGTTATACTATTGGTGCTGTAATTTTGGACAACTTTGGTTTTACCATAAGAGTGATTATAATAAATATCGAGCAAGACTCAAATACCACTGTAATACGGTATTCATTGTGTACCTACACCTTACTTGCCTAATCAGTAGACACTCTCACTGGGTAAAGCCAAAATGACCCTTTATGGACATATACTGGCTGGTTTCGATGTTAAATGGCCAAATGTATGGGAGCACAGGCTTTTGAAAGACAGCTTATATGCCACATTCATGGGCGCCCATAAAAAGAGGGGCAGGGGTGGGGAAGCCCGCCCCCACTGGCCGAATGACGCTGCTTTATTTTTATATTCTTGTTCTGATATTTCTATTACATAACATTAAAAGTGCCAATTAGACGAGGTTTGCCCCCTCCCCTGGAATTCAGCTTATGGGCGCCCATAGGCACATTATTCTTTAAAGTGCTTACATAACAACCATGTATATGTATATTCTACTAAGAGAATCTCAAAACTCTTTTGGTTCCTCTTTTTGGTTTTACTAATAATATTCAGGGTTTAGTCAATACAAAGTTTGTTTTTATACTCGATTTGCCCCGATTATTGTAGCCAATTTTCGCATTTCAAAACATAAGTTACTTGTCGCTTTTGAGAGCCCAGCCTTAGAATTCTAAAACGCAGCTACTCTCCTGGCTGACTCATTCTTATTATTAGATGAAAGGAAGATATTTTGAACTTGTACAAAATCCAATCTAGGTTGAATTGAGACATGGCAGATCCAGATTGTAGAGCTAAAGACCTTATAAAAGAAGCAGATAAGAAGTTGACATCTGGAAGAGGCTTCCTTGCTTCAATGTTTGGGTGGGTATCTTTACAATACCTAGTTTACATTCCTGTTTTACCTCCATGGAGTTGTTTCTTTGAGCTGGGGTGAGCTAGGCTAACTATTTCTAATCAACTCATTGTTCTGTAAAATTCTACTTTAACTACTTTTGGCTATCTTGGAAAGGGGTCAGGCTAGGAAAATGAAACTTTCAGGGATAGGTCTACAGGCTAAAGTAGGCCTAGCCTATGTCCTGGGAAGGTATTTTGAAGTACCTACCTCCACTCCTTCTCCCTCTAGAGGGTTAAAAATCTGTGTGTTATAAAAGTGAAACCTTGCAAAATAGATCTTCTGCTTAAATGAAGTAGAACAAAATTGTTTTCAGCTTCACAACTTGTCTTAATCCCAATTTATAACGTTTTAAACATATGCAAATGGATTTCCAAAATTTTGAAAAAAATATTGGGTCAATATATACCAAATCATATTATTGAGTTAGGACTAAAGTGAATACACCATTCAATGCCTTTTTTTATGCTGATTACGAATATAATAAGCATTCCTATCAGAAATGAATTTCAGCCCCCCCCCCTATATATGCCAATTCAGGGTTAGGTTAGGTATAGCCTATATAAGGGGGGGGGGCTGAAATTCATTTCCGATAGAAATGTTATTATATTTGTAATCAGCATAAAAAAAGACATCAAATGGTGTATTCACTTTATTTGAAACTCAATAATATGATTTGGTATATATTGACCAAATATTGATATGGCTTAAAATTATACTCAAATAATAAGAATTGCATTTTCAGAACTAAAGCCAGAGAATAAGAAACTGATAACTGAAAATTAAGGTAAAATGTTGTTTTGTCAAAATTTCAATAGGCTAGGTAAATTTCAGGACCCTCTAGAGGGAGAAGGAGAGGATCTAGACAAGGGCATCCTGAGGAGGGGGGTCAGGGAGAGGTGCCCCCAACTTTTTTGGCATTTGGTAAAAATTTTGCCAAAAGCAGAAATTTCAACAGAAATTTTGCAAAATTGGCCTAAATTCAGCAAAATTCTTGATTTCTACAGAAAATTCAGCATAAATCAGGCAGCAATTTGGTAAAATTTACAAAGATCACCCCCCAAATAAAAGGAGCCTCAGGACACCCTTGGATGTAGGTACTTCAAAATACCTTCCCAGGACATACTTTAGCCCGTAGACCCATTAAAGTTATACAACCTGCAAGCATTGATTTGTCACAATTGAGTTGGATAAAATATTCAAAACAATTTCTGCTTTTTCCAACTGCCATGTTTCTTCTGTTGGCTTTGATATTTTTTGACATATAGGTGAAACAGCAATTAAAAAAAGCCAAACAGAATTAAAAAAAAAAACACATTACAGATTTGTTTGGTTTTTTTGTTTGTTTAACTTAATCTTGACAAATCAATGTTTGTGAATTATACAACTTTTACAAAATGGATTTGTAATAAAATAGTAAGTTTAAAACAAATGTTATCACCCATTTTTATATCCAGATAATATAGAATGAAATTATTATTTTCAAGGGTCCTAAAAGGGCTTAAAATTAAATTTGTGAGAAAAGCATTATTATATTCAGAAAGAACATAGAAACAGCATCTAGTGGTATGTTCATTTTATTTGTAGGTCAACAATGTGAACTGCTATTTACCAGGTTTCTTTCAGTTTTCTTAATAATCATGTAAGCAGCTTGAATATTTTAACCATATACAAAGTCCTGCATCTTGGACACAAAAATCCTAGACAACCTTACTGTATTGGTTGTATATAGCAATACAATGTATATTCTACTTGAAGCTGTAAGTGAGGAGAAGGACCTGGGGGTTATTGTCAATGAGGAACTCAAGTTCCACAGCCACACACAAGCTCAAGTTGCTAAAGAATTCTAAGCCATAGGGCTCTTAAAACAAATGTTTACCACCAGGAAACTATGTGTGGTCAAGAAGCTGTACAAAGCTTCTTCCACCTTTGTCAAACACAGTTGCAGCTATGGGACCTCTGCCACTAGATGCCTGGTCACAAAAGCCTCAAAGTAAAAATATCCTGCCTGTCATCTCTGGCAATGTTGATTCTCTTACAAACAAGGTTTTGAATATCCAAGTGCTCTTAAAAGATGAAGAAGCAGATATTGCTGGGTTAGTGGAGATTCTGCCAAAATTACGACAATACCTGTTGCCAAAAGTTCATTACAGATATCTGGTTTTCAATGCTTCACTAATCTGAGGCAGCCAAACTGCAGAAGAGGAGTTGGTATATATGTCAGGGAAGGTTTCCAGGTTAGTCTTATTAACCATTTAATTTTCAATGTATCCTGGGTGGAAGGTTTATGGCTTGATATTACTCTTCAAGAAAATAAAAAAATCTGTATTGAGTGTGTATATAGAAGCCCTAGTGCACCCAGTCTTGATGATTGTGAAATACATCTAAAAACTATCATTGATGAAATAGCATCTATGGTATCATCTGATTTGATAATTATTGGTGTTTTTAACTCCCCATTAACTGAGTGGGTTGAAGGTCTTGGTCATGTATCTAGTAATGGAGATTTGTGTCTTGCTTATCTGACAACTTCCTTCACCAAATTGTTGACAAGGCATCATGGCAACCAGAATCCTTCCTTGTTGGATCTTGCAATTTTGAGCAATCCAAAAACACTCCCATGTCATCTACCAAAAAACAGCCAAAAACACTTCCATTCCTCACAAAGGATGCAAAAAGAACAAGCAACAGGAAAGCCAGAGCCTGGAAAAGGTACAACAAAGAGAAAACTCTGGGAAATTGGATAAGGTATGCAAAGGCTTGGAATCTTGCCTCCAATGTAGTTAAGAAATTGAAGTCTCAACATGCAGAGAAGCTTGCCACAGATATCAAGGCAAATCAAATCTTTCTGGAGACACATTTCCACCAAAAATCCTAACTGTCACACCATTCCTGACCTCAAGCATAATGGAATAACCCACTCATCACCAATAGATAAGGCTAATGTATTGAATACCCAGTTTGTCTCTGCCTTCACCATCCAATCTGTTTCAACTATCCCTGCAGCACCATCAAACTTAATATGTCATCCAATGCCAAAATTATCAATTACCTCAGATATGGCCTTAAATAGCCTGGAAAACTTGATGTTAATAAACCCAAAGGATCAGAAGAAATAAACTCAAGGCTTCTCAAGGAATGCCAAATTGTTCTCAGTTCTCCCTTGTTTAGACTCTTCCAGCTGTCCCTACAAAATGGAGAACTACCTCATAGTTACTAAAAAAGTCCTATATAACACCAATCCACAAAAAAGGCTCCAAAGATCATGTACAAAATTACCATCCTATTAGCATCACTTCTGCAGTTGTAAAGGTGCTTGAAAGATTTGTCAATAGAGCCCTAATTCAGCAGTTGGAAATCAACAACATCCTCACTTCCAATCATCATTACCTTAAATTACCTTAAATCGCACTTGCTAGCGATAGGACAAATCCTGTGTCCGCCAGCTTCAGTGATGATAGTTATTCATCATTTGTGGCGTCCCAAATGGTGCACCACGGTTTGTTGAGCCACTCCCTATCCACTGATGACTTGAACGCATCCACGCTGGTAGAGGTTACTGTTTTTTCACTAAGGGAGTTCCACAAGCTGACAACTCTATTTGAGAAGAACTTGTTCCTTAGTCTGGTGTTGGCTCGTTTTCGGAATTGCTTTTGAGAATGACCACGAGTTCTGTTTGAATTGTCCGGTTGGAAAAGGCCAGGAATGGTATCCTCAGCATTTAGGAGCTTGTATGCTGTTATCACATCGCCTCGTTTGCGACGATATGTTAGAGATGGTATTCTAAGCTTACGGAGACGGGATGGATAAGGGACATCATAGAGGTCTCTAATACATTTCGTTGCACTCCTCTGGACTGATTCTAGAGCTGCTTGGTCTGTCTTATTGATTGGGCATGCAATACACATTCCAAACTCTAGCCTTGGTCGAACTAGACTCTTGTATAGCTTGGTCATAACAGTTGGAGATCTGCTAGTGAACGTTCTTTTGATTAAGCCAAGAGTTTGATTAGCCTTCGCAATAGTCGCTTGTGCATGAATATGAAATTTCAATTCGTCGTCTACCAGGACACCAAGATCTCTCTCCGCGTGGCTATCATGGCTTTAGATCTTTAAGATCTGTTGATACTACTCTAATACACACATACAAGTATGTTACATCATTATTGGATAATGATTTACCTGTCAACATGGTGCTCATGGACCTCCCAAAAGCATTGGACAGGGTTTGCCATGAATTCCTCATCACCAAAGTAAAAGCAGCAACTGTTGATGATGTTATTGTCCAGTGGATACAGAGTTTCCTTTCAGAAAGAATGCAAGTTATTAGAGTTCACAACTCTCAAGGTGTCCCTCATTTCTCCTTGTCTATAACTATTTTAAGAGGCGTTCCCCAGGGGACCATTCTTGGGCCAAGTCTCTTCAACTTATATATAATTAATGCACCCAATATTCTCTCAAACCCCCTCACTCTTTGAGCTGATGATTCAAAACTTGTTGGTAAAGCAGCCACAACCTCTGACTAGCAATCTGTTCAAAAGGACCTTGATATTCTTGGGACTTGGGCTGATACATGGCTCCTCAGTCAATGCTGATAAATGCCATATAATTCACTTTGGCAATCACAACACACATCACCAATACCATCTCCAAGGTAACCCCCTTTTTGCAGTCTCTGAAGCAAGAGATCTTGGAGTCATTGTTGATCATCAACTAAAGCTCAACACCCATGCAAAATCTGTATTGTTGTCTGCCCTCCAATTTCTTGGAATGATCAAAAGAACTATCTCTAGCAGATGCCCAAGTGTGTTTATGAAGCTCCACAGGGCGCTAGGTTGCCTGTGCCTAGAGATTTGAATGTCCCTGGCATCACCCTATTTCAAGAAGGACAAACAAATTCTAGAAAGAGTTCAACAAAGAGCAACCAAAATGGTCAAATGCCTTAATCAAAGAGTGTTTATGTTAGTTGGAGCATCCTACTCTTGCATACCAGAGAAATGTGGTGACATGATAATAACCCATAAAATTATTTCCAAAAATGTTCTCCCTTGTCTCCTTACTCCCCCTCCAAAAACATCTTCAAGAAACACTCCTTAGTCCAAGAAAGAAGCTATTTTTCAGCCAATGAGTAACAAGCTTCTGGAATCTACTCTCTGAAGATACAGTGGCTGCAACAAGAGTTCCTGTACCACTGGGAAGCTACTGAGTCCTCAACCCAAATTTAGAAAACAACCCATAGAAGTCATAACAGAGGATTATAAGGATGAAAATCCTTAATTTTGCTCCAAGCTGTGATTTAAGGTAATTTAAGGTAAATCTATTGTATATCTATACCTGGAATTGGGAATGACCCTAGCATCTTCCCATTATGAAATGGATATTCAAGCACTCGCAAGTGTCCAGAGGCAAGTAACAAAGCTCATACCAGCTTTACAAGACAAGCAGTATGAGGAACATCTTGTATCCTCAAAATCCCCATCCTAGTATATCAAAGAAAGAGAGGAGATGCAATCACTACTTGCAAAATGGAAGAAAACGAATTCTTAAGTCAAGTTTTCTCCTCATCCCTTGCAAGTACAACAAGAGTTCATACAAAGAAGCTGCAAATCCCCCATTGCCATCAACATTAGTGCTGGCAATTCTTCTCTCTACATGCTGTACATTACTGGAACAGCCTCTCCAAAGCCACCATCCAGTCCCAAACCATAGATGCATTCAAGAAAGGAGTTGACCAGGACTGGGCCAATGGAGAGTGTAGGGTAACCTGGGATGTCAAACCTTAGTCATGTCACACCACCAGCAAGATGTTCCACAGGAGGCTCATTACCACCTTATCTCACTGGACATGCAATTTAAGGTAATTTTAAGGTAAGGTATATGTAACACCTATAGTTTAAATGGACTGATTGTCTGCAATGGAGCCCAATCTTGGTCTCATACTTTAAGATTAAGTCTATAAAGTAAGAAAATGCTGTCATATCTTGGGCAAATTTGGTAAAATTCTAGTTTAGATACTTTTCCACTATCTTAGAAGGGGCTTAGGTTAGGAAAATAAAACTTTCAGTAATAAATCCAGGGCCAAACATACTCTGGGAAGGTGTTGCCAGGCTTCCATGTTAACCCTCTTCTGATTTCTAAGTCTTAGAAATTTGCCTGCTTTATAAGTCTATAACTATTAAAGTGTTGACAAAGCAACATTTTCTGGGAGTTTCCCCAAGTTCTCTTTTTGAGGTTGATGGTAAGAAGGGTTGAGCTAGGGGTGGCTTGCAGATGCTTAAAAACTGTGATGACATCACCCCCTTTCCTTGGTTAAACAAGGTTTGGAATTTTCAATGCCTTGAGTCTCTCATGGTAAGAGAGGGTCCTCAAGTTGTATGGTGTTATGGTCATGCACTGCTGGACACTTTCAAGGAATTGTTTGTCTCCCTGGAATTTAGGGGATACAGATGTCATCCCAAACTCCAGCACTGGCCATACCATAGAGGTGTACAGCTCTTTTATAACGTGTTGGTGGCAGCTGACAAACATTGTTTTGATAATACCAAGATGTCTCCCTGCATTTGCAGCAGCTAAGATGGTATGCTAATGGAACTTTAGATTGGAGTTAACCATAAAACGAGGATCATGCTCTTCACCTGCTGGTGTTAGATTGGAGTTGCTGCCAAGACTGGGGTTATTAAATGTGTAACGTTGCTGGCAGTTATTGGGTCCTAGGTGGAACACCATGCTTTTTTCTGCATTGTGCTTTAGCAGTCACTTTTCTGACCAGTATGCTAGGTTATCCAGGTCTTCTGCTGATGCTTATCCAGGTCTTGCTAGGTTACTACTTCAGCAGTATCAACCACCCCCACAAGCTTAAAGTCATCAGCATAGAAGGTTATTTTATTTTTCATGCAATTAGGGGCATCACTAATATAAATGTTCAATAAAGTTAGGCCAAGCTGAGTGCCCGGAAGTACCCCACTTTTTATTGGCTGTTGGTTGGAGTAAACTAGTGAGCCATCAGAAGTATAGAGAACAACAGCCTATGTTCTATCTGTCTGAAAGGCCATAACCAAGTCAACAACTTCTTTAATTAATTGCTGCCATTTTTGTTTTAGCTTCAGTCTACAATGAGGGGCCTTCTCAAATGCCTTAGCCCTGTCAAGTAGAAAAAGATCAATTGGAATCCCTTCATCTAAAGAGCTTAGTATGTCTTTGTAGGTATCATTTCTTTCACAGAAAAATTTTCCTTCAAATTAATATATGATATTTGTGTTTGATTGAAATAGGAAGGCAAATGCTACCATTTTTGGAAAATGTAACTGCATGTCGAGAAAATTTTGCAATCTGAAATATACAGATTGTACTGTATTGCAAGTTTAAAATATGTAAGCTAGAAAATACACAACCTTGGATACAAAAATTGGAAGTCAGAATATCATCTGAATAGCAGACTAACAGTCTTGCTCCAGAAAAAAAGGAAGCACAAATGGATATTCTCCCAAATAGATACTCAGAAGAGGTAGAATGCTAGAAGTCCTATAAGAAAATAAACTTAAGCAAAATAGAAAATTTGTTATAAAAAAAAAAAAATATGGGCCTTTACTTTATATATAGCATTTTTTCTTGGGACCTTGGTCACAGGTTTTGACAGAGTACACCTGTCCTTTTTTAAAACTGTCATCAATAACCAGAGGTAAAGGTACCTTTTTCAGCATCTGCAGGTTTATGTCAGTCCCCCTTCTTAATAACATGTGTGGGTCTGTCTTTCATGAAGAAATAGTTTAAAAAAACGTTTCCCACAAAATAAGTTTTTTGAAGAAAAGTAAGGAACTCAATTAAACTAAAAATAAGCAAAAATAGAATCAAATAATCTACCAAGCATAAAACTACCACAAATCAGCATCAATAAATAAATGAAACAGCTTTGACAGGAAATCCAGTTCAGAGTAGATGCATCCAGGGTAGACTGGGAGAAAGAAAAGTTTTACCTGCAGAGAACACACTGACCTAGCAGAGCTAAACCTGGCTATCCACCATGGAAAAATTGTAAAAAAAGCAACAAAGTGCCTGGATGCAAGCTATCCTCACCAGTCCACAGACTGTTAAACGCCCCAGCTACCAGACCTTTACATAGTTTAAATAATTGCCCAGAAGTGTTTATATCACCAATTAGTCTTAACTTCCCCATCTATTGCAAACGAGCCAACACTTGAAATAAATCAATACCATAAGGAATTACTCAACCAAAGAAAATGGCAAGTAAGTCAAAAATACAGGATGTAAAATATGGCAAGCAAAATATGCAGAATATTTCTATAAATTAAATTATTATGCTTCCCTCTATTATTATTTATTTTACTTTTTTTAAACAAAAATGGAGTAAGCCATGGGCTTGGTTGTTATAAAACAACAACAAACAAACAACAATAAACAAAAATTAGACCCCTGGGTATTGGTTGGTACCACAACGACAAATAAGCTCCATGGCTGAACACATTACAAAAATAAGCAAATACACGAGAATACACAAAGAGAAAATCATAAAAATGGCACAATTGAAAATCATTCCCAATCATATTTTTATCCACAACTATGTTGTAGTTACTCAGGCAAAACTGGATTTCATCAAGTCAAGAATACAGAAACCTGTTTTAGCAACAAATTTCTGACATATCCCATGATTCAAAACAATGGAAAAATATACTATTAAGGCTATAAATGGGACCATCAGGCAGGGGCTGCATTGTCAAAAAACTGACCATAATGTTTAGAAAGAGCACACACTAAGGAATCAAACAGTACTAATTTTATTCTATAAGCATTCTTTATAAGCTTTTCTCTAGATATGTCAATCACAGCAAATTTACAAAGTAGTCTTTATCAAGGTGAGGCAACACAATATTTAGGATTATTTTAGAGTCATCTTCAGAATTTTTTTTAGGATTACCTTCAAATAATCCTTAGCCCTGATTGGTAATTATCCTAACTAGTAAATATGTACAAGATTCCATAACTGACATAGGGACAAGATGAACAAACTAGGCCTACTTGATTCCTTTTTTATGCTCTTTCTAAATATACTAATCAATTAACTTGCAAATGCACCCCTCCCCCCCCCACCCAACCTCCTGATGGTCCCATATATAGCCCCAATAATGCATTTCTCTATTATATCATTGCAGTTAGACATTATAGCTCCTATATTAAACTGGTTACCTTCTCAGCTTGCAATATATCTCCATGTGTGACTGAGTGCATACTTTACCAAAATAGTATTTGAAATGATTTTCAAAAGTGGATAATAATGAAAGAAAACATGATAACATGATTAATAAAACATCCTAAAACATAAAGTAAATAAAACATAATACATAAAACATAAAGTAAGAATTTCACTGTTTTCTTTTAGTTTTTAAGTATTCTTTGGGCTATTATAGGGCCATCAGGCAGGGGGTGCATTTGCAAGTTTTGATTATTGTATTTGGAAAGAGCATAAAAAAGCAATCAAGTAGGATAAAATCCCTAGCACTGAGACAGTGCCTAATCTTGGACGAATACTTTGATTAAAATATATGTATCATAAATATGGACAGTAGGTCCATTATCTTGAATGTATTGTAGATAGTTTTAGATAGCCTAGTTGGGTTGGATGATGGTTGAGAATAGGTTAGTTAGAATTGAAGCTACAATCTAGGCCCCCTAGCTCATCCTTTAAGCCCCCTCAAATGTTAATTTGAGGGCCCCTTTAATCCCCACCAAAAACTTAATTTCCACCTCCACATTTCAAACACAATAAGAAAATGCTGTAGAAAAACAATTATACTATACAGGCTTCTGCAATGCTCTATACATGGCTGGATTTCTTAACCAATTATGTAGGGTGTTTGAGCTATTTGATTCAATTTTTGTAAGATGTTTTATCAAGAGAAAGCTACGTCTCTCCCTTATTGTTGTTAATCCACTCTCCATAAGCAGAAACTTGGTGCTTGTGGGTTTCCTAAGACCAAATATGAGACGTATTATATCGTTTTGTATTGCTTCAATTTTTTACATCTGGGTCTTTGCACATGCACCATAGACGATGAGCCCATAGTCAATATGGGGTCTTATATGTAATTTATAAAACTGGAGTAAGGTTTTCTCCTTACAACCCCAGGGTGTGGAAAGAAGTCTTTTTAGTATATTTGCTTTTCTATAGCATTTTTATTGTGTTTGAAATGTGGAGGTGGAAATTAAGTTTTTGGTCAAGCATGAGACCTAGGTAATTAATATGATTATCTTCTGCAATAGTTGTTCCATTTAGAGTTAGTCTTGCATTAACATGATTTTGCTTTCAGTGAAATTGGATTATTTTTGACTTGGTAGGTGCAATGGGTAAATCTGATTGTTGAGAGAATTTTTCAAATTGCAAAAGTGACTTTTGCAGCTTTGACTGTGCAATCTCAAAGGTGTTGCCAGATGACCATAGTACCAGATCATCAGCATATTGTAGATTCATGTAGGGGAGGTTCATGTCCCAGAGATATAGGAGATATATAGAGATATATAGAGATATAGGGCAAAGAGGAGGCAGCTGAGGACTGCTTCCTGAGGAAGGTCTTTGGTTATTGTCTTTTGGGGTGAAGAGGCTGAACCTACACAAACAATGAAACTTCGCAATTCTATGAAAGATTTTATAAAAGATACTAGCTTGGGGGGTAGTCCAAGGTTTTGCAAGTTTATTTAAAAGGATTTGGTGGTTCACATTATCATATGCCCCTTCAAAATCTAGGGAAGCTGCAACTAGGACATAATTTTTTGAGAATGATTCATTTATTGCATTTGTTAACAATATGATAGCATCTGTTGAGGAGTGGTGTTTCCTAAAACCAGTTTGAGTGTGAGGGATCATATTATTTTTTTCAATAAACCAGAGGAGTCAGTAATAGATCATTTTCTCCATTATTTTCCCCATCACAGGAGTAATCATTATGGGCATATAAGACTCGGGTTATTCTTGGGTTTATTTTTCTTTAGGATTGGTAGGAGGGACGAACATTTCCAGATATTGGGGAACATAGATGAAGCCCAATCATGATTATAATAATTTAGAAGTTCCTGTTTGTATGAAGGGGTGAGATTCTTTACCCATGTAGGGTGTATATTGTCATAGCTGCCGCTAGTCTTGGTCCTAATATGATGTATTGCATTATTCATTTCCTGGATTGAAAATGGCCTGGTTATATACTCGGATCCTTGGCGAGGTTGGGTAACTTGGGTTCATAGGAATTGGGGACATTTTGCTGCAATTATTTGATGTTAGCTTATTAAAAAAAAGAGTGGCAAATGGCTTAGCTTTTTCATTATCATTTTCATAATGGGTATTATTATGTATAAGCTCATACAGGAGTGGCATTTAGCCTATTTTATTTAATTTCATCATATAGCTTATTTTGGAACATAGGCCAATTTGCTTTAGTGTTGATATATTTGGAGGCATGTGATAGGGTTTCAGCAGGTTCGGTTAGGGAGCAAACTATGGCAAAGTGGTCAGTACATAGACTATCAATTTTATTTAAATAAATTTTATTCAAAGTATTTAATGACAGTAGGCCAATTGTAGAGAAACTGCCACTTTTGGGGTTGAAATATATATTCAGGTTTGGAGGGGTAGCAACAGCTAATTCAATATTATTTGAAGTCATATGCTCAATGAACTTACCAGCTTTATTTGCTGGTTTATTCCCCCACAAAAGGCTATGGGCATTGAAGTCTCCACAAATAATGATATTTTTCAACATATTAGAATTGTTTATATAGCTGAAGAAATCCATGGCATCTGTAGTTTGGCCATTAGGGTTATAAAAGCTTATTATATAAGTTTTTGTATTATTCAGCCAAACACTGATACCAATTGCATCAACATCATTTACAAAATCCGGAAAGTTGATGCCACAAAATTTTATATTATTTTTAACTATTAAAGCTACTCCACCTCCTTTTCTCTCTGATGATCTATCCTTTCTCAGGATAGTGTGTCCCAGAGACTTAATTTGTTGATTTTGGGTTAAATGAGTTTCCTGGAGGCAAGCAATATTGATGGATTTATTATTCATAAAAGATATTAATTCATTTAACTTATTTTCTGTGAGTGATCTTACGTTCCACTTGAGTATTGATATGTGTTGTGTTGTTGATTTATTTTTCATGTGACTGTGTATCAATGTTCAGCTTTGTTAATAGTAAAGCTAGATCTTTTTTTGCTTGAATGAGCATATGATCAGGGATGTAGATTTTTTCCAATTCTGCAATGATTTTTGTTTTCTGTAGTTGATGTATATTCATGGCCTGAACTGCATTACAGTTTAGAATGAATAAGCATATATTTGGGGATTGTATGTTTAGTTGTGCATCCTGTTTGTCAGTTAAGGGATTAATTCCTGGTAGTGTTTCTGGTTTGTTTCTTCTTGGGAGGGGGGGGGGCAGGCGGACCTCATCTCACTGGACAAGGAGGCTCGTTGACTTGGTGATTCTTTCTGATGGGGATGTGAGCTATGGGGCTTAGAGGATGGTGATTTATAAGGGGTGCTTGATGCATTGGGAGTGTTTGACTTGGGAGTTTTGGTTGGTTTCATTATGGGCTTTATTTGGTATGGTTGGGCAGCATTTGCTTCCATAGCTGCAAAGAGGTATGGAATGGCCTTCTCTGTTGCTATTTGGAGTGTTAGTGCTCTTTTCTTATATGCAGGGCATAGTGATTTGTTGGTAGATTCATGTGGGCCTTTACAATTGATACATGTAGGCTGAGTGTTGTTGCAAGTTGTCAACTCTTTAGGATGGGATGCTTTACAATTACTACAGGCTAGGAGAATTTCATTGCATTTGTTTGTTGTGTGTCCCAGTTTGATACACTTCTGACACTAGATAGGCTTTGATTTGTATTCCTTGTTTGGTTTGATTTGCCCAAATAGGAATAACTTTTCTGGGATATTAATTTTTCCCTTCAGTGTAAATAAGAAAGATCTACTTGTTTTTAGGCCATTAGAGTTAGGTTTACCAAGTTGGGTAACATCTTAAACAGGGATTGTGTTGCCAGCCCTATCTGAGAGCCCTTCTTTTAACTCCTGAATTGGTATTTCTAGGGGAACATTATAAACTACTATTTTTGTTGGGGATTGTTTTGGGTTCCATTTAGATGCATTAATCATCGAAACACAGAATTTTGGGCAGGGGGAGGGGAGATACTTTTGATTGAGGAGATTTTTTTCCTTTTTTGGAACTTCTACAAAGGACCACTTGAAACCCATTATCATCATTTATAGTGACATTAGCCCCTACACTGATCATTGTCCTATTCTCAGAATTAGAGCTATCATGTGAGCTTTGTGATAGTGAGCTTGACCAGCGAAGATGGGGATCAATTTCATTAGTATTTGGGGTGGGATCTGGGGGGACTTTTTTAGGGTGAGTTCTATGCATTGCCTATTGGAATAAGCTTTAATCTAAACAAGAAAGGATAATACTATGATAACAGACCGTCTGCACTCTACTGTGGTGAAAAACTTCACCATCCACAAAAGAAACACCACAGTATGGCCCTGAGGAGGATTTGAGCACGATTGGTTCGGTACAACTACTGATAAATCGAGATAATAATTCACAAGAAATTTATTTGTAAATTTCTTAAAGTGTTGCTGTTGTTTCTTTATCATTATGGTGTGCCTTGAGTCTCTGTCTTCTTTGATTGATTCAACAATTCAAGCCAGAACTTGGCGTGAATTGTTCTGTTTGATGGAAAAAAAAACGAAACCAAATACCTTATAGAGGCGAAATATCCGCGTCGTTTTTTTTTTGTCTTTTTGCTACTGGCCGAAGTCTCGTTTTGCCTGTTTTCTTCATTGAGTTTTCTCTCTTTGTTTCTTTGTCATGGCTGGCCAGTTCGGCTTAAGATCTTTCATTCTTAAGATGATGTTAGAGGGATTGGATGCCAAGGAGAGCTAACACTTGTGTTCTGCTTCAAGCACAAGTAAGTACTTCAAATTAATTTTGTTTGGCTTTTTCAATCTGGCTATTTGGCACTTATGTGCTTTTATATTTTTATTTTATTGATTCAGAATTACAAACAAAAGAGAACATACAGATATAGCTTAAATATCTCACAGGATATACTTTTAGTTCTGGATCTAAAGAAGAGGAAGCACTTGAAATGTACCAGAAAGCTGCCAACATGTTCAAGATGTCCAAAAATTGGGAAGAAGCCGGGAAAACCTTTGTTAAAGTTGCAAATCTCCAACAAAAGGTCGGAAATTCTCTCGAGGCTGCCACAAATTTCGTGCATGCCAGTAATTCTTACAAGAAAATTAACAGCCAAGGTTTGTAGTTAATATTAACTTGAAAATAGTGTATGCTGTATATCTTGATAGTTACTTTAATATTTTCAATTTAATTATTTAAACCACTGAAAGTATTTATGAACTTTTAGGAAACTGCTAAATTATAAAATACCTATTAATACTTTCATTTTGACATCAATAACCTATAAGAACTTTGGTTGCTTCCTATATTTGTCACTAGAAACTAGAGTGGTATACTGTGCATACTCATAAAGAAACTGGTAGAATGAGTTTTTGTGGTCCTTGATATGTCCTCGTTTTTTCCTCTTATCTGAAAAACTTCTATTAATTGCAAGAAAGGGGTAAGCATGTAACCACTGTGGTTTTTAGATCTACTTCGGGTCAGATTGATGAATATACTATTGAATCTAGGAATCCTTTACGTAATTCTTGCCTTGGGCCAAGAAGGATGGTTTTTGCTTGTACTTGAGCCAGAGCCTATAGTGTGTTAACTGAAGTCGTCTTTTACGACCTTTGTCAGAGAGGAGTATCTGAAGTTGTTTTCCCATGCTTTTATTTCTTTGAACTATAATTTTGCTTTATGATGGAAACCTCCATTCAAGCAGGCAAGCAAACACCAGTTTCAATTTGAATTTGGGTTATAATTAGAAATGGTTTAAATGTGTGACGTCTCATCACCTCCATCACTTTTTTTTTTTTTTTTTTTTTTTAATAATCAACAGATTTTAAGAGACCTAGAAAAGAAAAATTTTTCCTGAGGGTCCAAAAGTACTGTCATCTACTTCTGATAGAGCTGTTCAACGGGGGGGGGGGGGGGCAGGGACAGGGAAAGCTGCCCCGGGTGCCGTGGCTGGGGCGTTGCTTATTTTGATTGGGCTTGTTTTGCTTATATTTGAGTTGGGAGAGGGGCGCTGAAATTAATTGTTTTCTGGGTACCACCAGCCCTAGGAACGGCTCTGGCTTCTGCGAACCTGTTTGTGTTTCAGGACTGAGGCAAACAATTGGTATCACATATACATCTAAATTTGATAGTTATCAAATTGGTAAAAAAAAAATGTGGGCTTACCCTGGGCTCCTTTCTTAGGAACGCTGTTTAAGATTTGTCCCATGAAAAGAGAATCAACTTATGGAGTAAGTTACAGATTACAACTTATGAGATACATTTTTTTTATCATTACAAAAATCTCCTGAGGAGCTGAGAAAAGTACGGGAAATGAGATTTTAGTTAAGAAATTTGATCAAAACATTCACCATTACAAAATTTCAAGGTGCAGACAGCTTCATTTTGGTTGTACACGTAAAAAAAACATGGGTAATGACTTCATGGAAAAATCTAAGCCCCTATACATTGCAAAGAAGAGCTAAAATCTTATGCTCAATTTTATTTGTAATTTTTCAGACTGTCAATAAAAAAAAGACTTGATGATATTTCGAGAATATAGGTTACAATCAGATTATAGGACTGTAAATCGAAATCAGATTTTTCGCAGTTTTCCGAAAATTCTCCGAAGTTTTCCGAAGTTATTCCGAAAATTCTCCGAAAGTTTATTCCGAAACTTATATTCCGAAAGTTTTCCGAAGTTATTCCGAAAATTCTGCATTTGACAGTTGTTTCCAAGAAGAAATCATAAATCTCCGTAAAATTGTTCTAAAAATGCTCAGAAAGTTCAGACTGTTGTTTGATTTTAACTAAATTGATTATTATTGAAATAAATATAGTCATTTTCGAAGAATAACTATCGTATTATGGAATAACAACACATGTTGGCGGCTTAGTATTATTTTGAAATTTTAGGACACAATGATGTATGGTTCTTCTTAAATAATTGACATAACTTTCGAAGGCATTCGAGAACTCGTGGAAGGGTATATCGGTACGTTAACCGAAATCAGTATCACAAAGTCCTAACATATTTTTTTTTTACAAATGCATTGTCAATTTTTAAGAATGAATGTCGAATTTGGAATTTGATCATCAGTTTGCAATTCATTCCTCTGTAAATGTTGGCTCAGACGCATGCTTGCTTTCACCAGGGCGGGCATTTTCTGCCTCAAATGGTATCTGAAAATCATATTTTTTTATGGGAATTTGTTTAACAGTAAGCTCCCCAGGCTCGTGACTCACAGCTTATGCGCATGGGAAAACCAATGAGAAAAACTAATTAATATGAAATGAAAAGTGGTCAAGCGATAGGTGCAAGCTTTTTTGGTACTTTCCTCTCACACAACCCCCCCCCCCCCCCCCCGCCCCCCCACCCCCCGCCTCGGGGGGGGGGGGGCTTACCTGGTCTAATCGGAACTTCCTATGCTATGTAATAGAAATCTTAAA
Organism: Artemia sp. Kazakhstan ARC1039; assembly: GCA_029168905.1. Classification (NCBI taxonomy): domain Eukaryota; kingdom Metazoa; phylum Arthropoda; class Branchiopoda; order Anostraca; family Artemiidae; genus Artemia; species Artemia sp. Kazakhstan ARC1039. The sequence continues at coordinate 37,834 of JAQQPU010000707.1, read as the reverse complement.
ACAAAAATATAAAATATAAGGCGGCATCATTCATCCAGGAGGGGGGGGGGGTGGAGCCCCCTCTGCCCCCCATATGGGCGCCCATGTGGAGAAGTGAAGTTTGGTGAATGCTAATGAAATAAAACAAAATATGATGAAAATACAATGCTTTAGTAACAAAATTATGAAAACTACCACTCAAAATTATGGAAGGGGGGCCGCCCAGAGCGCGTAACCTAAAATAACTTAACCAAAATACCAACTACATATTTGGTTTAAAAAAAAAGCTATAATGTGGTTTCTCATCGAGTCGAAGTTTATTGTTTGGTATAGACAGCGTGAAAAACCGAATATTCGCAATACAATATCTCTAGGGTGCTTTATATTTTTGACAAGTACCGATTTTTCCTAAAGAAAACGAATAATCGGATCGTCAATTTGTAAGAATGAATTTCAAATATCGAATTTGATCGTCAATTTGTAATTCATTCGTCTGATGAGGCTTGCTCAGATGCATGCTTGTTTTCAGAAAGTGTTTTCCGCCTCAAATGACATCTGAGATTGTTTTGTTTAACTGTAAGCTCACCTAGAATCATGACTCACAGCTCAGACGTATGGGGAAACCGATGAGAAACACTGACTAATATGAAAGGAAAAGTGTTCAAGCGTTAGGTGCATGATTTTTCCTAAAAAGCACAGATGCCATGTACCTGTACATGCTCTGTCGCCAAGAATTTGGCGAGAAACATGAAAAACAAAATCTTCATTTTTAAGTATTTTCCTTTTTCTTGTTAGCTTTACTAGTGTTAGCTTAGAGACCATTACTAGTGTCGTATAAAAACTGTTGTTTCTGAAGAAGGACCAACGAATCTCGTTGTTTCTGTTGGTTTACAAATGACATGCTTTCTGCTTTCAAAATTGTTTGCTCATTTTTGCTCCATGACTAACGAAAACCGTCCGTACCTAAGGTAAACTATAAAAAAATGTTTATCGCCAAAATTATTTGGTGCAATGCGGAAAAGCCGTCTTTTTCCCCATTAATAGATCGGTTTTTCAGGTTTCCCTTATGCGTCTGAACAGAAGATTAAAAAAAAAATATATATATATAATTCGTCGTCTAAAGGGGCATAATCAACGCCATCTATATTTGGCTAATGAAAAATCATTAGATGCGAGGCGAAAGACAAATTTATTTCCTCGTCATAGATACAACCTTGTGATTCTTTGGAAATGAATCTTATGATATTGTTGATGTTCAATGGCAGCCCTGATCCCATGTAAAGCAATGAAAACTTAAGTGTATGACCCCCCCCCTACCCTGAAAGAAACTTGTTATTTTCCGTTCTCTCCCTGCTTCATTGTCTTTCCAACATATAATTTTAAAAGTTTACAATTTTATAAATGTCATAAGTTCGTGATTGCTATATTCATTCATCCTTCTGACACCTTATATTTGGCTCCTTGTATGTGACAAGATAGTGAGAATCTCTATTTGGTGTTTTTTGTAAATCTGCATATTTATATATTATGGGCCCAATAGTACTAAACTGTTCAATTTTCAGTGATGTTGCAGTGAACACAAAAATTCTATGTAACACTTGCCAACTTGTAGCAATGAGAGGGGTGCTGTCACCCCTTTCACCAATATTAAAGGTTGAGAACAAAAACATTAACAGGAAACTGGAAGGATTTGATATCAATTTCTACTGCGAATGCGCCAGCGTGAGCCATTACTGTCTTTGAAACTGGAAAGCTTAACACTTTATTTTTTGACAAAGTTATCCGTTGGTTATATCAGAATTGTCACTCAATGGCTTTTCGGCACTTTTTGGGCTAAAATTTCGTTTTACCCAACAAAATGGTAGGTAATGCTACTCTCTTGTGGCAAAATCTTTTTGACTACTAAAAAAAAAAAAAAACGATGAAAATTTTCTTAGAAACCGTTTCTAAAAAACAACAAATGAATAAGTATCCATGATCTTTCTTTTGCGAAAAAAAACGTAAAATTCCATATTTTGTAGGTAGGAGCTTGAAATCTCTACAACAGGGTTCTCTAATATACTGAATTTGATGGTGTGATTTTCATCAAGATCACTTACCTTTTTGGGGGGTTTCCCCCCCCCCCCCCAATTTTCGAAAATTTGGTAAATTTTCTCAGGCTTGTAGTCTTTGGTGCGTGAATGAGCTCAGTTTTATATATTTGGAATTAGCATTTCTATCCTTTATCATAATGTATTTGTTTATCTTTTCCAATTGAAAACCCATATTACAAACCATCATTACAACATTGCATACTAACATACAAAATTAAAATAAAATAAATAAAACAAAATTAAAATTAAATTTATTACAACGTTGCAAGATAAAATAAACAAAATTACAATTAAAATACTATGAATAAAGTAAAGAAGTGGTTTGACGAATACTCCAGAAAATTCTACTGATGAGCAATAGATATTCCACGATAATACACTGAGTAATGCAAAAGAACCAACAAACTGAGATCAAGGGCCTTAATGGGACGGAGCGATAAGCTAAAAAAATAAGTCTCTTTCCGACTTAAATATAAAATATAAGTCTTAATTGGAAGTTTTAGTTAAAAAAAAAACCGATTTCAGTTCAAAATTAAAATTTCTAAATTCTTTGAGTTGCTGAAGTTTGACACTTGATCGTGTCTTTGTGTGTCAAAACCAAATAAACTTATAAACTTATTAAACTTATAAATTTATAAAATTATAAACCTAATAAACTTATAGAAAATTGATTTAAAACTTGATAACAAAAATCAAATTGGACAACAAGTTGATCTATCGGTAAGAACGAGTGGAATTCTCTTTCGACTGTAAAAAAAGGAGAATTTAGTAAGGAAAAGTTGAAAACAGTTATGCAAGTTTTAAATGTAAAAGCGGATATACAATAAAGGCTTTCAGCGCTTTGAACTCCATTTCCAAGACAGATTTTCCCGATTCTCGTGAAATAAGGAAAAGAATTTTGAAAAAGTACCAGCATTTTAATAATACTATGGTATAATCTATTCTAGCCTTTGATTGTAAGAAGATAATTTCCTTTGCATATTTTGGGCGTGGATGGTAAATAAAATTCATAAACTTTTGAAACTTACCACTTTTTTTGTAAACAATAATTTTTTTTAAACATGATACTATTTGCTTTCTTTTATTTCTGTTCAGAGAAGAGTTAGAAATACTTATATATAGTGAGACAAGTGTTATATATTGTTAGACAACATGTAAAGAAATAGAGAGAATAAAGAAATAGTTGTACAAGAGTTGTATATGGTAAGTCTTGTAAAACCGTGTAACGAAAATTGTTTAGGAAAAGAAGCAGAAATTATCGGTAAGAATAGTTTAATTTTCATTTGATTCTCAAAAAAGAAAGGATTTAGTTGGGAAAAGTTGAAAAAAAAATAATTATGCAAGTTTTGAATGTAAAGCAGATATACAAGAAGCAAGCTTTTGCGCTGTAAAATCATTTCCGACATAGATTCTCCAGATTTTTGTAAAACTTGGAAGAGGACCTTGAATAACACCAGCATTTAAATAAAACTTTTTTAAGTTAAAGCAAGTTAAAATAAAAATAAAATTAAATTTAAAAGGAACAATATAAAATTAAATAAACGCTTATTAAATAAAACTAAGAAAAACTTAAATAAAAGATTTAAATACAACTAAAAAGAAAAAAACGAGCATTTAAATAAAGGTGGATTCTTTTCTAGTCTTCGATGGTAAGGGTTCCGTAATGTATGACCTTTTTGCTTAACAAGGGATTATTCTCATCCCAAGACTTTTGTATAGCAATTGGCCTAAAAATGGCACTCTGGACTGGAAAATAAACTATAAATTTGATTGTACTTCCGAAAGAAAGCAGCGGTGGTTCTGGCCTCTCTATTGCCTGGGACAAAATCTTGATTAATCCCCCCTCCCCCATGTCTCCTAAAAATTTTCGTGCCAAAATTTTTGCGGAATTTTCCTTTATTAATGAAATTTGAATACAAAGTATCACAAAATCATTAAAATTAGTTAAATTCGGTCTACATTTTCAAAGAATGGAGTAAAGATA
>JAQQPU010000707.1:0-33378 GCA_029168905.1 Artemia sp. Kazakhstan ARC1039 | reverse complement strand
AAAAAAAAACAAAATGATTATAATAGTTAGATTATTTAGTTGAAATTTTGCGCCCCTAAAATTTTTTCCCCCGGGGCAAGTGCCCCTTCTGTCCCCCATAAGACTGACTCTGAAAGAAAGTAAATATAGGCTACCAAGTGTTTTGAATTCTTTGTTCAATATAAGGATTTGTCAATTTTCTGGTCGTTGCTGCTGCGTATACACTTTGTGCACGTACTGGTCTACAAGTTCACTGAACTTATCTCTATGAGCATATGCAAGATGAATTCTCTTCACTAACCTTGATTTGGGATATTGGAATTTAAGATCATTTTCATACAATTTATCTTCACCATTGAGGCATTTTTGACATTTTCAGTGTTTATGCGGATCTCCAATATATAATACTCATTCAATTTAATGTTACCCATCGAAAGCTACGAGCCTGAGACAGTAAGCTTTATTTTGGGGAAAAAGGGGCCAGAACCAGAAGTTTTTTGTGGGCAAGAAAGTTTCCGGGGGTGAACTTCCCCTTGTAAATTATACACAGGAGGAATTTGCCAGAATTCTGGGAATTTTTTTTACAGAGGGAGGACTTCCAGCATGATTTGTAAAATGGTTAGAAATAAAGTATCTTTTCAAATATAACTGTGCTAAGGAGAAATTTTCAGGTGGAATCGTTCGTAAGAACATTTCTGGTGGGAATTTTCAGCGAAGATAGAACTGTACAGGAGGAATTTCCGGGGGGGGGGGTTGTAGGAGGAACTTTCAATGGAGGAAATTTCCATGATTTTTAGATTTATAACCGGATTTTTATATATTATTTGAAAAACGATCAGAAATTAAATTTAAAAATAACAATTTTTTCCGCTTAAAGTAAGGAGCAACATTAAAACTTAAAACGAACAGAAATTATTCCGTATGTTAGAGGGGTTACCCCTCCTCAATTCCTCGCTCTTTGAATTTCGTCTCAATTCTTAAGAAGAATTCCTGAAACACAAGGGTCGTTTAATTAGAATAACAAGCTATTTTATAGTAATAAAAAAAAATTAGTATAAAGGATGAGGTGTTAAGGAGAGGGCAACCCCTGTCATATACGGAATAATCTCTGTTCGTTTAAGTTTTAATTTTGCCCCTTAGTTTCAGTTGAAAAAACCTATTGTTTATTTTGTTTAATTCTTCTAAAGATAGTTTATCACATATCTGGCCTTTATAAGTGATTAAGTGTTCCAATACCCCTTCCAAATGTCCCAATACCAACATTACAAATTTTTGTAACTTGAAAAATGGTTAGAAATAAACAAAGTTACCCTCCTATCACTTTCGACTATTAAAAAGGGCACTAGCCCATTGAATTTCCATTCGAATGAGCCTGTTTTGAAGTTTCTACGACAACACCTTCTATAAAAACCTTATGCGCCCCCAGGGCATAACTTAAAACCCTTGCCCTGAGGTTGGTGGGGGAGTGTCCTCCTCAAAAACATATTTTCTATCTGGAAATCAACTACGCTGAACAAAATGGCTATCTCAAAATTTTGATTGGATGTGTTTTGGGGAATAATGGGCGTGAGGGGGGTGGGCTTGTTGCCCTCCAATCACTTTCGACTATTAAAAAGGGCTTGTACAGAATTTTGATACAAGAACTTGTAATTTTGTAGGCTTGTAGGCTTGATACTAAAACAGCTCAGTTTATTCATTGTCATAGTTAACCTTTGTAGTTAGTTAACCTCTCTCTCTCTATAGAGACAGATCGAGAGAGTCCAGTTGTCGATAACTGCGACATAAGAGTGTTTTGATTTAGTTGTGGATTCTTTTTTACATAATTAGGATCATTCAAGTACTGCAAATTTTATCCTGAATGTTAAGACAGTTGATGGCAGTGATAAATCATATGAGATTTCAGCGCGTGATTAAGTTCATCAGTTGTCTGTTTAGACAATACAATTTTTCTTATATAAGGTTTTTAAAACTAATTTTGAGAAATATCAATATCAACATCTCTTTCAGAAATATCTTCAAAATGCAAGAATTGCTCATCTATGAAATCATGAAAACGCATGTTAGCTATTTAGCTTAACGCTACAACTCCGTAGAATGCCGCTACTGCTAATACTGACAACTCCTTGCAGCACAAAGCCGCCTGAGGCAAAGACAGCTACTTACACTCCTCCATCCCAATCTTTTTAAAGCCTCTCTCTACGCCCTCCTAAGAAGTTATAATTTCCCTTAAATCCTTCCTTACGACCTCCTCCTACCCAATTTGGAGATTCCATAGAATACAATTATGTAGCATCAATCTACCCACTTATAAAGCCATTTTTCTATTTTGCTAAGGAAATTCTATTAATCCATAATTTCTCTTTCTACAATGGAGTAAGTAATGATTTTTTTTTCTTGCCTACAATGCCTTTGGCAATAAATGCTTCCTAGATTACCTTTTGTTTTTTTTTCAGTTTGTTACTCTCATCAGCGTTCATTTGTACTAAGTGACTCTTGTCAAGGAACTAGTGTTTGATCTTTTTTTCTTCCTGGTGTATAATTTGTCCTTGTTGTCCAAACTTTTATCATTTACAAATGATTTGGATGAAAGAGTTGTTTAAAGTTAATTGATCCGGGAATGAATGGACTTCTTGGCGCGAATGTACAAGAAAAAAGTTGTTTTGTCCAAATAAAAGACTAATAGATTTCTGTCATGCGCATAGGATTCCTATATAATTTAACGCCGTCATCAACAATCCTCTGTTTTAACATTTACAATTAACATTGTAGAAGTTAGGATTCTAAAGAAAGACATCTACTATTGGCATCATAATCCCTCTATCTCATATTTAGCGGCAGTTGAAAGTCCAATAGTCTAACTGAGCAATTGAAAGAGGTGAATGGGGCTATGAATGACCAGCGAAAGGGCTGTAAGGGATGGACAGGTCCATTTCTGGTATCCATAGATCTTCAACCCTATGCAGAAGTAGATCAGACCTTTTTATTCAAATACCGCTTAACATGTAGAAAAAAGAGAAGCAAGAAGTGTCCAATTTTATGTTTATTGTGTTGGCAACTTCCGTTCTCTCATGGCTACCCATTAACGATCTTTTCTAATCGAACTACCAAATTCTGACTCCCGGCACACATTCTTAGCACCACAGGAGAAATTTTTCATCCTTCAATTAAGTTAAGCATAAATTCACAGACAACATTTAAAATCTTTGGTTAATTACTATTGTGTAAGATCGGCAAGTTTCAAACTTATTCTTACCAGGGAGCTCACTGATATCTTTGAAAGCTACCGTAACTTATGACTCAAGTCGGTTAGCTCTGATGCTACTGTACTCGAGAAGGCATATTATCTCTTCTCTCAGAAAGTATCACATGATATTTTTATTTTTGTATCCTTTAAACATAATTTGATACTACTTCGACTAAATTTATTACCTGTAAGAAAAATGGAATGGCTCTTAGTCAAATTGTGCTTGAACTACTTATGGCCAGACTTTAAATGGAACAGAACCTCGTGTCGAACAAAAAAGAGGATCTTCTTCTCTGCATAATACGGCTGATCGTCCATGTCATACAGGCCATCTTTCTTGAGATTATCTCCATATGGAGCTAATGGCCCAGAACTAGAAAAAAGATTCTGGTAGTTTGGAGATCTGCTGTGATTTTTCGTATCTGTTTCTAGTTTCTAGACAATATTTTTTCTAGACAATATTGAAGCTCGTTGAAAATATTACAGGCACATGTGGAGGGGTGGGGGAGGGAACTGTGTCTTCCAGCTCCCCCCCTCTGAATGTATTCTTGTCCTTTTTGTCTTGCTATTTTATAACTGACCGTGTTTGATTATTGATACTGTTGACAATTGATTGGAACTAACCTTTATCCTAAACAAAATTTATAACAGTAAAACAAACTGTTCTTGACTTTTCTATTACTTCCGGTAGCGCAAACATACTAGAATATCTCTCTTACCGCTACTAGCAAGCAACCAACTCAAGATTTCTCGCAATCAGACAGTAAAACGGTTATAAAAATGGGCTGTTTATAGAATATATTTGCAGATTGCAGAGTTCTATCTCGCCGCACCTAGGTCTGTCTTGGTATCAGACGAACATCTTGTATTTCGAAAATGGTAGGACCTATCCTAACAAGTTTTGACCAGATTGTTCTGTATGAAGCCACTTCTCTGCAACGGTTGCTTATTTCCTTAAACGGTTTGATAGCTTAGCTTTAATGTGAAAGTTTTTGCTTAAATGCTTAAACTTACCACTTATGAAAAGCCTGCTGGTGACTTTAACTCGAAACTTACTTTTTTGGGTAAAATACTAAATAGTAACTTACCATATCGTAACTTAATTCTTGGACTCTGTATTTTGAATTTAATGAAAAAAATCAGCAACAGTGCCTTCCTAGGCTTCAAAGTCCAGCAAAACACTATTATATTCCATGGATTAAACCACTTTTACTGTTGCTGGCAGATTTAAGCAAGGATTGCCTTGGCAAAGTAGACATAGCAAATATTTTGAAGTGATTGAGTGTCAATAAGCTGAAACTTAACTTTACAGAGTCACCTTTTATGTTATTACTAGTCTTAATATGGCCATAAGACAATAAGGTCATAACTGACCATACCGGCTTAAGGCCATAAGGTCTAAATAAGATGATAACTTTATGATCTTATTGCTTCTTGTTATGTTCTTCTATAAGCCTATTAATTGCGTTCGGATAAAAGTGGCAAGAAATATCGGTGTTTGAAGGCAATCAAAGAATTTCCCCCGCAGCCTGTCTTACGGCTATCAATTTTTTTTCAGTCCATCCGTATCTACCGTATTGTGACTAGTAGGAAGACATGTCGGCCGACAAGCATAGGCCTACAAAAGTATATTGGCCTATGATATATAGGCCTATATATCATGTATCTATACATCATGTACGGTACTCTTTTGTCAGGGTTGGATACAATTTTGCCCCCCCCCCCCCAACTTAGAATATAATGTTACGTTATTTAAGTCAATTTCGGAAATTTAGTCGATTTAGGAAACCACCAATGTATTCAAAATGAAATATATAATATTGGATGCATTTTTAATCAATACAATGAAGGTAGTCTTTGAAAAAAGAAAGAAAAACTAGACTAAACGGTTAAAGCATATATGAAAATAACAAAGAGAAGAAAAAACGATATACAACAAGAATAAGAACGTTAAATAACAAAAGAAAGTTGTATTTAAACTATAGTTGTATAGTTGAAAAACTAGACTAACCGCTTAAACATACAAGAAAATAACAAAAAGAAGAATAAAACGCTATATAACAGAAACGAAAAAGGAAAATAACGGAAGAAAGTCGTATCTAATGAACTATAACTGTTGTTACAAAGAAAAACAAATGAAAAGAAAAAGTAGACTAAACGGTTAAAACATGCAAGAAAATAACAAAGAGAAGAAAAAAATGCTATACAGCAAAAATGAAAACGGGAAATAACAAACGAAAGTTGTATTTAATTAGCTATAGTTGTTGCCACAAAAAAAAGAAAATAAAAACCAGACTAATCGCTTAAACATACAAGAAAATAACTGTGGCAACTTTTACCACAGTAACCAATAATTAGAACCCAAGTCCTAAAATTGGTCTCAATCAGGAACCCTTATCGCTGTCTAAATTCACAAAGTGTAAAGATTTTCAAACAGAGGTCTTCATTTTACAAAGTTCAGGAAAGGTCTGACCATTTTAACGAACAAAAATTCATTCAGAACGAAACTAACTTATATCTCGGCTCTCCGCCAAAACAGGTTATTAGCCTTCTTCAATTCTCGCACGATTACAAACTACAATCTCGGAAAGTGAATATCACGATGTGAAAATACGAAAAGAAAAAATGATAAACCCTCACATCCTTCCCCCATTAGGCACGGTTTCATGAGTTCTCCCTTCGAGGCCTCATTTATGACGAGAAAAGAGGAAGGGCCACTTAAGCACTAAGAGAGGCGCCACTTTGGCTTAGCCCTATGACACACGTGTGGCTACAGGCTGACCCCGTCTCAACTGGACTGCCTGACAATGGTTACAATTCTTTCTGTAATTTTCGATATCTGTAAATAACCCAGGTCAAAAGTATTCCGGCAAAATACGATCAGCCACCTCTTTGTCGGACCTGTGAAAACCATCTTGTCTGATGTGCCACTCCATGATTAGGCACTCACGGAAAAATCCCATGGGCACGACGATTTGGGGAAGTTGATCGTTGAAGAACCTTCTTAAGATTCCTTGCTCATCCCATGCGTATTTCGCGTCACTTGGATCCGTCATTTCTTCCAGACTTGTGCCTGCATAGTTGTCTGTTTGAATAAATAAGATTTCATTCGGATTTGCCATGTGGTACTTTCTAAGAAGGTTTACGTGGAGAAGCTTTGACTTGTTTTTCCCTTCGGGATATTCCACTAGGTAATCCACACTTCCGAATCTCTTCAGGATCTTGTATGGGCCTTGCCACTGTACCTCAAGTTTGCGATTTCCACACGGTAAGAGGACCAGCACTTCCTCTCCCGCTTCAAACTCTCTGGGTTTCCGGTTGTGATCATACCAGGTCTTCTGTTGTTCCTGACTTGCCAATAAGTTTTGATTAGCGGTCTTAGTCCATTTGCTAAGTCGTTCCCGCTTATTAACCAGGTAACTGACTACTGATTCAGACGCACCTTTCTTTTTCTCCTCCCACTCCTCTCGTAACACATCTAGTGGTCCTCTGACGTGATGCCCATAGATTAGCTTGAATGGTGAGAAACCTGTCGAAGCTGTTTAGTTTCCCTGTAGGCAAACAAAAGATATGGACGATACTGATCCCACTTCTTCGGCTCATCTCTGACAAATTTTCTTAGCATCTGCACTATGGTCCCATTTAACTTCTCAACCAATCCATCCGTCTCTGGATGGTAAACACTGGTAAGAAGGGGTTTAATGCCAAGGGCCAAGTATAGTCTCTGCATCGCTTGGGAAATGAGGTTACTTCCATTGTCGGTCAGAATCTCTGAAGGTATCCCCACTCAAGAGAAAAACTTGATCAATTCGTCAGCTATCTTTTGTGAGTGAGTCGAGCGAAGCGGTATAGCCTTTGGATATCTGTTGCATTGTTGCTTATTACTAGGATCCACTTGAAACTGGTTTTTCTACGCTCTAAAGGTCCCACCAGGTCCATTCCTATTTTGTGGAAAGGAGTTTCAATGATCGGGAGGGGTTTTAATGGCACCTTCTCTATGTGGCGTTTTCTGGATGTCATCTGGCGATCATGACACTGTTGGCAATGTTTTGCTACGTCAAGATAAACATTCGGCCAAAAGAATCTTTCAAGAATCCTGTCGGTAGTTCGTTACCTGCCCATATGCCCTCCCATAGGTGAATTATGGGCTAGTTTTAGCACGTCTGTTCTGTAGACTGAAGGAACCACTAATTGCCACTTCTGCTCGTCCAGATCTCCATCATTGACTACTCGGTAAAGGATCTCATCCCTTACAATGAAATCTTTTGCCTCTGTAGGTTCGGCCTTAGCCCACACCCAGAATTCTTGCAAGGTCTCATCCATCCTCTGTAACTCAGTAAAACTTTTCCCTTTCTGTCCAAGTTTCATGGGAGCTTCCTCTCCGTCTGACTTGCCCTGAGAAGCGGCCTTATTTTCTCTACACTTCTGCCCCCGTCCCTTCCGTGCTTTTCCTCCTCGAGAAAAAATTGAGTCGTTGAAGTCAAACTGTCTTGCCTCCAAAATATCCGTTTGTAACTCACCCAGCTTGTTTGCTCTGGTCCTCATTGTCACAAACACATCAACTTCCGAATCTACTAGCCTCGAGAATTCTTGAAAATTTCTCCCTACCAGGAACTTCTTTGGGATCCGATCCGAGACTGCAACTTTCACAGGAAGTTCAGCAAGCAAACCATCTGCTTGTTTTACCCGTACGTTCACTATCGCCGTAGGGTATTCGTGTGTGTCGCCATGTACACATCTCAAGCATCTATGCTCCTCCCAGCACATTAACTTTTCTGGTACCAACTCCAAGTGCAGAACTGTTATATCCGCTCCACTGTCCACTAGCATTTCAACATTCCTTCCGTCTACTTTGCCATGAAGCACTACCGCTGCCCCTGCCGACTCCTGGTGATCGGGCCTTTCCGGGCTCTCAGCCAGGAAACCCTGCCGTGTATTTTCTGGCTGCTGCTATTTCTTCGGACATTTTTTCGCAAAGTTTGACGTGTCATCACACACAAAGCAGGCTCTCCTGTTTCCTGCTTGACGACTCTCGCGCGAGCTTCCTTCCTTGGACTCAGCTCTCGCTTGATGACTGCTCACCCCTCCTTTATGGCTGCCGTCAAAACTCCTCTGTTTCCTTCCTCCTTGCCTGGACGCTGGTCTCTTTTATCGCCACCCGTCTTCAAACAATCTGTCATTGTTTTACGAGCTAGGGCGCTAGCTTCCGCAAAAGAAACAGCTTCCTTAACAGTTTTAAACTGCCTCTCCAGAAGGGCTACCTGCAGGTGGTACGTTACTGCCTCCGTAAACTGTTCCACCTGTAAAAGCTCAACAATTTCTTCTACATCCTTCAATGGCACAACCACTCTGGCTGGCCGGGTGCTTGTTGCCTCCAGGTTCTCTGCCTGCGCTCTCAGCGATGTTAGACTGAGCCCTCTATTGAAGCTGGTTGACAGCTTCCTTCCGAATTCTCGGTAGGATTCCTTTTCTTTTTTTCTTCCACCTCGGAAGCGTATGCGATACGTTTCATTTGTGACAGAATACTTCTCAAGTATTGCTGTCTTAACCCTATCATAATCAGCAAATGTATTCGCCGATAAACCTGACATCGTCTCCAGTGCGGGACCGGATAGAACTGGATACAGCTGTGCAGCCCACTGTTCCCTAGGCCAGCCACTAGCCGTCGCCGTGCTCTCAAACATGCTGAAAAACGAGTCTATGTCGTCACTATCTGTCAGCTTCATTAGCTTGGGCCTAATTGTGGCTTGTGCTGCTGATGGCTGCTGCTGATCTGCCGCAGGTTGACCCTCCAAGCCAGTTGTTAAGGGCGTTTAGTGCTCTTATAAGCTGATTAAACTGTGCTGCATCCGTTGGAATAGGATTTTTATTACAAAAGATCTGAATACTTGCTGAAACTTCTGGCAATACTTCTATCCCTACCTTTCCTTCCGCTTTCCCTGTCCTTGCCTTACTATCTTCTGTTACTATCTGTCCTTGCCTTACTATCTTGCTATCTTGCCTTACTATCGGAAATAGCCTCAGGTAAAAACTTCACACTCATCTCCTCCGCCGGGCTCTCAGCCCCCCCCCCCCCAACAACCTCTGTAATAGGTGACTGAAATATCTGTTCGGGTAAATGGCTGTAGTATGAATGACTCTCTTATTGGACACATACTTGTCAGGTTAGTTTTTGGAAAGGCATGCCTGCCTAGAATCTTAGGCATGCTGATCAAGAATTTAAAAAAGAGGCAAACAAGGCACACCCACCTAGTTAAACTCTTTAAGAGGGTCTACTTTAGTCCTCCTCTTAGGAATCGCTGATGCTCCGTCGTTTAGAGTGTCGGGTAATTTAACGTGAACTCGACCCAGTGAACTGAACCTAGTATTTCTCACAGACTCGGTTGGATTCTTGGGCATACAACTTCACCAACCTTAGGTTACAAAAAGGTTTTTTTTATACCAAAATAAAATTCCTATAATCTCTTTAAGGTTTACGAAAATATTGCCTTTCTTTACCGCCTCAATTACCGGCAAAGCGTCACTCCAATTTTTCGACGATTAGGAAAAGAGGAAAATTTGGTAGGAGCGTTTCACGATATAATCAGCTGGAAAATATAGACTTTTCTCAAAAGTCTAATAGGAGAACTGAAATGCTGTAAAAACAGCAAAATTGTCGTAACGTGAATTACTTAATCAAGTTTAGACTTTTCTCAAAAGCCTAAACGGAGAATTGCAGTTCTAAAAAACAGCAAAAAGTTGGTAATGTGAATTAATTAATTAGGCTTTGACTTTTCTTAAAAGCCTAAACCGAAAACTGAAATTATAAAACAGCAAAATGTCGGTAACGTGAATTAATTGATTAGGTTTAGACTTTTCTCAAAAGCCTAAACGGAAAAACTAAAATTATGCAAAACAAAAAAATGTCGCTAGCGTGATTACATTAGTTACCATTAACTCAGGAGCTCTTCAAACGGAATCACTTGCGGGAATAGTAGACACTTTGCCCCTTTTCCTGATCTACCGTTCAACACCTCTCCAAATTCAGGGATCTTCTCCCGTCACCAGACACCAAATGTGACAACTTTTACCACAGTTACCAATAATTAGAACCAAAGAGGAGAATAAAACGCTATACAACAAAAATGGAAAAGGAAAATAACGAAAGAAAGTCGCATCTAATGAGCTATAGCTGTCGTTACAAAGGAACAAAATGAAAAGGAACAGTAGACTAAACGGTTAAAACATGCAAGAAAATAACGAAGAGAAGAAAAAAATGCTATACAGCAAAAATAAAAACGGGAAATAGCGAAAGAAAGTTGTATCTAATTAGCTATAGTTGTTGTCACAAAAAAAATAACTAGACTAATCGCTTAAACATACAAGAAAATAACAAAGAGGAGAATAAAACGCTATACAACAAAAATGGGAAAGGAAAATAATGAAAGAAAGTCACATCTAATGATGTATAGGTGTTGTTACAAAGGAACAAAAAAAAAATGAAAAGGAAAAGTAGACTAAACGGTTAAAACATGCAAGAAAATAACAAAGAAAAGAAAAAAATGCTATACAGCAAAAATGAAAACGTGAAATAACGAAAGAAAGTTGTATCTAATTAACTATAGTTATTGTCACAAAGAAAAATAAAAAGAAAGACTACACTAATCGCTTAAACATACAAGAAAATAACAAAGAGGAGAAAAAAACGCTATACAACAAAAACGAAAAATTAAAACAGCGAAAGAAAGTCGCATTTACAAATATACTGCACAAAAATACTGCACAAATATTTTTGTGTATTTTTAGATAACAATTTGTGTTATACTTTTTATAACTGTACTTTATATATAGGGTAAGATTATAAGGTAAGATTTATTGCAAAAAGCCTGTGGGCCATAGCAACACAGAATACAGTCTACAAACAAAGCCCAGGAACAAAGTACAACTTCACATGATAAAAATCAAAAAAAGAAAAAAGAACAAAAAAAAACGACAAAAAAAGAAACACACCAAGGTTCAACATTTTAACCAACAAACACCAATCATAATAAAATTGAAATCCTAAAAACCGTTACAAGCTATCCCCTCAAACATGATTCCCTATATTTAATCCCTTAACGAAGAAACTTACACAACTGTTTAAAAGCACATGCGTTCCTCTCAGCCATCCGCTCAATTAACCAGCATTCACTCCCAAACATTCGTCCAAAACATTCATCCCGTAACTTAGATAGCTCTTCACACTCGGATACATAATGAAATAAGTTCTCATTCACACATCCACATATAGGGCAAAAATAGTGGCCAGCCTTAATATTATATCACTTAAATATTATATTTAGGTGATCTCTCGAATAGTTTGGGGTATTTATATTTTGTTTTATGAACAAGTATTTTGTCATTAAGCGTCATTGTAACGTTTAAAATTGTGTTTATTCTGTGTCTTTAGAGTGTATCTTCCAGTGGCAAGTATTGGATTATTGGAGTTTTTTTTTTGTTTATTCATTTTTTTTCTTTAATTTTATCAAGTGTCTTTGAACTTATTTTTTAAAATAAAGTTCCTCTGCCTGAAATTTATCCATGAACGGTGGACACAATCTCCCTGCAGTAATTTTCTCAAAATTTTTTCATTTTACCTAGCCTCATTGCTTGACGCAAAATTGATCATGAGAAAAAATTGTAACAAAAGACTCTTGATTCTTCCAAGTCTCGTATTCTAGAAATATCTCTGTATTTATCACTCAGATTTTGGCTGAATTTTTTGAAATGATTTTGTGCGTCAACAAACTTTATGTTCTTTTCTTCTAAAAGGTAATTTTTTATTGTCTGAATGCTGAATTGAGTTGAAGAATTTTGTTTGTTTTCTGAAGGGGATAAATTTAGAAACGAATTTGGTGGTAAGAATGGAAATGACATGTTCCTATGACAGGCTTCAAACTTCTCCAAAAGTTCGTATACAATCGACTTTCTTAACTTCGATTACAGAAAAGCAGATGGTTTTGCCAAAAAGGAAAACCTCGGGGTGTCTTATTAGGATTTTCTGAATGACTTATTCTTTATTTGAGCCTAGTTTCTGGAAAAGAAAAAGTTTATAGGACTTTTTTTGGATTGAGAAGATTTTCTTTTCTATCTGTGTTGGTTAGGAAGAAGAAATAACCTACAGGTTAAATGAAAAGTGTAAGAAACTTAGAAGAGTGAAAATCGGCGCCAGTGTAAAAAAACATCGCAAACGCCAGTTAGCTTAGAAACTTAGAAGAGGGGAGATTGGTGCTAGTGTCGAGAAAAAAAAGATCAGAAACGCCATTTAGCTTAGAATGATTATATTAGACCCCCCCCCCCCAAAAAAAAAGAACTCTGCCACTATTATGCTAAACTAGTATGCCATCTCCAAAGAAGAGAACGGGTAATTCAGAGGCAGGGGATGCTGTTATGCACATTATTGCTTCTACTGTTCCAAATTGTAATGTTTCTCCTTACTTTTATCTGAAAAAAAAACTTTTTTGTTTTAATGCTAGATAAGAGACTGGAAGATAAGCTGTGATTAAGACAAATCTATTTTTAGTCACTGAAAATGACGGCACTTTGTTTGTGGATGCCCTCATATTTGTTGGGGATTGACATAGGTGGAAAAAAGTACAATCCTCAAGGGTTAGAAGAAATTTTTCTCTAGGAAAAGAGGAGATAAAACACCAAGAACAGCTTTATTATCAGGCAAACACTTTTCAAATTTTTCAAGGGCTTGTTCACACGGACATCCCCCCAACCCGTATTATGTTTTGAGGATAAGAATAAGGTTGATAAGGTTGTTTGTTGTTTTTCGTCTTGTGAACCAATGTAGCCTTTACCTTTTCCTTTACTGAAAATGTACTAATGGCTAATTTGATTTTTTTTTTTTTTTTTAGTGTTACATGCAAAAAAAGAAGAAGAAAAAAAAAATTAAAGTATAAAACTTTTAGGACAATTTTTGTTTAATATCAGTGGTTTGGTGATAATCAATCTAGTTTACTACTGTAAATTTGCACTAATTTGTATCAATGATCTCTAATATGTTTATTCTACGCTTAGGCCTTGGTTCAGAGAGTATGGGAAACTTATAAGAGTGGTAACTGATGCTAGTGTCTAAATGAAGAATAACCCCCACCATCTATCACTTAGGCAATCATCGTCCTACTAGTGCTAGTGGTAACTGGTGCTAGTGTCGAAAGGAAGAATCACCCTCACCATCTAACACTTAGGCAATCATCGTCCTACTAGTGCTAGTGGTAACTGGTGCTAGTGTCGAAAGGAGGAATCACCCTCACCATCTAACACTTATGCAATCATCGTCCTACTAGTGCTAGTGGTAACTGGTGCTAGTGTCGAAAGAAAGAATCACCCACACCATCTAACACCTAGGCAATCATCCTCCTACTAATGCTAGCTGGTGTCCTGCTAGTGCTAGTGGTGACTGGTGCTACTGTCGAAAGGAAGAATCACCCTCACCATCTAACACTTAGGCAATCATCCTCTTACTAATGCTAGCTGGTGTCCTGCTAGTGCTAGTGGTGACTGGTGCTACTGTCGAAAGGAAGAATCACCCTCACCATCTAACACTTAGGCAATCATCCTCTTACTAATGCTAGCTGGTGTCCTGCTAGTGCTAGTGGTGACTGGTGCTACTGTCGAAAGGAAGAATCACCCTCACCATCTAACACTTAGGCAATCATCCTCTTACTAATGCTAGCTGGTGTCCTGCTAGTGCTAGTGGTGACTGGTGCTAGTGTTGAAAGGAAGAATCACCCTCACCATCTAACACTTAAGCAATCATCGTCCTACTAGTGCTAGTGATAAATGGTGCTACTGTCGAAAGGAAGAATCACCCTCACCATCTAACACTTAGGCAATCATCCTCCTACTAATGCTAGCTGGTGTCCTGCTAGTGCTAGTGGTGACTGGTGCTAGTATTGAAAGGAAGAATCACCCTCACCATCTAACACTTAAGCAATCATCGTCCTACTACTGCTAGTGGTAAATGGTGCTAGTGTCGAAAGGAAGAATCACTCTCACCATCTAACACTTGGGCAATCATCTTCCTACTAGTGCTAGTGGTAACTGGTGCTAGTGTCGAAAGGAAGAATCACCCTCACCATCTAACACTTAGGCAATCATCGTCCTACTAGTGCTAGTGGTAAATGGTGCTAGTGTCAAAAGGAAGAATCACCCTCACTATCTAACACTATGGCAATCATCGTCCTACTAGTGCTAGTGGTAACTGGTGCTAGTGTCAAAAGGAAGAATCACCCTCACCATCTAACACTTAGGCAATCATCCTCCTACTAATGCTAGCTGGTGTCCTGCTAGTGCTAGTGGTGACTGGTGCTAGTGTCGAAAGGAAGAATCACCCTCACCATCTAACACTTCGGCAATCTTCGTTCTACTAGTGCTAGTGGTAACTGGTGCTAGTGTAGAAAGGAAGAATCACCCTCACCATCTAACACTTAGGAAATCATCGTCCTACTAGTACTAGTGGTAACTGGTGCTAATGTCGAAAGGAAGAATCACCCTCACCATCTAACAATTAGGCAATCATCATCCTACTAGTGCTAGTGGTAACTGGTGCTAGTGTCGAAAGGAAGAATCACCCTCACCATATAACACTTAGGCAATCATCGTCCTACTAGTGCTAGTGGTAACTGGTGCTAGCGTCGAAAGGAAGAATCACCCTCACCATCTAACACTTAGGCGATCATCGTCCTGCTAGTGCTAGTGGTAACTGGTGTTAGTGTCGAAAGGAAGAATCACCCTCACCATCGAACACTTAGGCAATCATCCTCCTACTAATGCTAGCTGGTGTCCTGCTAGTGCTAGTGGTGACTGGTGTTAGTGTCGAAAGGAAGAATCACCCTCACCATCTAACACTTAGGCAATCACCCTCCTACTAATGCTGGCTGGTGTCCTGCTAGTGCTAGTGGTGACTGGTGCTAGTATCGAAAGGAAGAATCACCCTCACCATCTAACACTTAGGCAATCATCGTCCTACTAGTGCTAGTGGTAACTAGTGCTAGTGTCGAAAGGAAGAATCACCCTCACCATCTAACGCTTAGGCAATCATCGTCCTACTAGTGCTAGTGGTAACTGGTGCTAGTGTCGAAAGGAAGAATCACCCTCACATCTAATACTTAGGCAATCATCGTCCTACTAGTGCTAGTGATAACTGGTGCTAGTGTCGAAAGGAAGAATCACCCTCACCATCTAACACTTAGGCAATCATCCTCCTACTAATGCTAGCTGGTGTCCTGCTAGTGCTAGTGGTGACTGGTGCTAGTGTCGAAAGGAAGAATCACCCTCACCATCTAACACTTCGGCAATCATCGTCCTACTAGTGCTAGTGGTAACTGGTGCTAGTGTAGAAAGGAAGAATCACCCTCACCATCTAACACTTAGGCAATCATCGTCCTACTAGTGCTAGTGGTAACTGGTGCTAGTGTCGAAAGGAAGAATCATCCTCACCATATAACACCTAGGCAATCATCTTCCTACTAGTGCTAGTGGTAACTGGTGCTAATATCGAAAGGAAGAATCACTCTCACCATCTAACACTTAGGCAATCATCCTCCTACTAATGCTAGCTGGTGTCCTGCTAGTGCTAGTGGTGACTGGTGCTAGCGTCGAAAGGAAGAATCACCCTCACCATCTAACACTTAGGCAATCATCCTCCTACTAATGCTAGCTGGTGTCCTGCTTGTGCTAGTGGTGACTGGTGCTATTGTCGAAATGAAGAATCATCCCCACCATCTAACACATTACGACTACGTTTGAGCCCAAACTGCTGCACACTCGTTTTTTTCACGTACTTTAAATGCAGGGGAGGGCAAAGTAACCAGAATTCTGCCCTAGTATGATTTGCAGGTCAAAGACAACTACCCCACTTACCCTGCCAAGATCGTCTGTATCTAAGTTAGGCCTCCTCTGTTCAGAATCAGTTTGATTAGAATTATTTCTTGAAAATCAAATATACTGATTAATTATCGCTTAAACAAATATTTCATCTCTTTTTTATTTTATTTGTACTTCCCTTTTTATGAACTTCGAATTACTTTTGTACATTTTTAATCTAATATTATATTTGTTTTCACTAGTATTCAAGATCATTTTCAAAGTTAAACAAACAAAGAAATAAAATATACATTAACTTCTAAAAAACAGCAAACCCTCCTTCTAGATCGCCCAAAATAACCTCAAGAGTTTCATTTTCATTGTTTTTTCATTGTTATTGTGGAGGCAAAATGCGCCTACTTTGAGTTTCAATGAGTTCAGCTTTTTAATGAGTTTTGTCATTGTTATTGTGACGGCAAAATGTGCCAACTTTGCGCCGAATTTTTTTGACATTTGGAAAATGGGCGCAATGCGCCAATTTGTAAAATTCAATGCGCAATCACCTCAATTAAAGCGCCCATATGGCGCATATGCGCACCACTTGGCAACATAGCTCGGGAGACCATTAAAAGTGCAGATACAGCGTCTTATACAGCTGTTCTTGATGTAGCCATTGCTGGGCGTCTCCTCTTGTAGGTTGCGGCTGTATCGTGCATCTGCGTGTTTTTGAAATTGGCAAGACACACGGCGGCTTGCTGTTTCTTGACTTTCTAAATAATGCTCCGCCATTCCTCTACATAAAATTGATTCTATTTTAGGTTCAGTATCTAAACCTGTTTATCTTTCATACCGAAAAGTTACTAATATAAGAAGAAAGTTTTCTTGCCTTGCCCATCGCTATCTATTTTATTTGAATGAAAGAACACGAGTTTCATTTTTGATTTGGGGCGGAATTTCTTCACTTATAGATGTCGTTTACTGTTTTTGTGCACTAAGCCGTATCTCTTTTTCTAAAATCTGCTTTGTTTTTCCACAATTAAATGCAGGTTTGGTCTTGTATCCAAGATCACCTAGTGCTTTTCTCTTTTAATTGCTTGAAAAAAGGAAGAATTTACCTAGCCAATTATCAATTAAACAAACTTTATTTGAGCTCTAGATAGAACAAAAGAGATTTATAATGAGTAGATAAAGACTAATTAGCGCTAATCCTCTTTCTCTTGAAAGTTGGCTTTCAAATAAAATATAAACGGTTCTCATTCTCGAATATACTTCAATTATCAGTATTTACTCTTGACTAGAGTTTGGTTCATCCAAAAATTGTTTGCTGATCTTGTGCTTTTTGGTGTCTCAAATCTGTTTCTGAGAATTTTGTTTATAGCATCAGGTTTTTATTAAGGGAGTTACTTCTACGAAGTTTTTACCCCCTAAGATGTTTATCAAAGGCTGATATATAGTCACTAAAAGTTCAGCTATGCTTGGCTTGTTAGCTTGATAGTTCCCTAAACTACATTCGCTTAAGGTCCTTTAGTAGGGCGATATCGTATAGACGTGTCCGATTAAAGTTTTGGTGAAGATTATGACGAATGATCCAAATTTTTTTTAGTCGGCGATAAAGTGGCCACATATCTTGTTATGGCCACAACCACATATTTTGTATAGAATTAGCTCTTCCATTATTTCATACATTTCTATTTTGTTGACAGTTAGTTGTGATCTGTAATAGCACCAGTGACATCAAAATAAAAGCATATAACCCCCCCTGGATCCAAATTAGGCCTGTTCATAGCTAAAATCGGGATTTTCCAAGATTTTTATGAAGCTTAAGGGCAGTATCTCAGTTTTGTCAGTGCTGCCACGTTGCGCCGTGAAAACAAATTAGTAAAACTAAGCAGTTAAGTTTGACCAAGGTTTTCAATTTAAACATGAACAATCTGTTGATTTCCGAAAACAACTATGTCTTTCAGAGGAAAGCTACACCACCTTCTTTTCTGGCTGGTGTCATGTGGTTTTGGCCTTTTTTGCTGATTTCTCTCCCAAATTACTTTCTTTTTTAAATTTAGTGCACGATACTATGGAACACCGTTTACTTGCACATGGAACTATTTTCATTTAAAATTAGAGTCCTAATTTTTTTTTCTTATCTTCTATATGAATGGTTGTCTAAATTTACACTTAACAGTGGTACCCCCACTCTGCTTTTAAACAGTGCCCTGTCCGTACTTTTAAAGGGTGCCCTGTTTCAATCGCATCCCTGGACGACACACCCCAGGATCTCCCTACATCCCTCTTTTAAACAGATACACCCCCAGGATCAAGGCACAACCCTATTCACCCCCAGGATTCAGGTACGCCTCTGTTTTAAATGGTCAGAAGGCGTTACGTCACAGAGAAATGTATATTTCGGGAAAGCACCCCCCAAGATTCAGACACACCCCTGTTTTAAATTGTCGGCAGGCGTTACGTCAGAGGGAATGTTTACTTTTGGGAAGACACCCCCAGATTTCAGACACACCCCTAGGGTTCAAACACACGCCTGTTTTAAATGGTCAGCAGATGTTTTGTTATAGGGGATGTTTACTTTTGGGAAGACACACCCCTGCAATACAAGCGGTCCCTGTTTTAAATTGTCAACAGGTGTTTTGTTAGAGGGAATGTTTACATTTCGGAAGACACACCCCTGCAATACATGCGATCCCTGTTTTGAAGGGACTCGCAATACGACCGGTCACAAGAGCAGATGTTAGTTACGCCATATGGAAACTAAGAGACGCATGTGTATGTTACATTATATAGGAAGTTCCACATTTGGTTGCTACGTAATTGGAGCTGAAGATGGAATGTATACTTTGGATGTTATTTAATAGGGAATGTTTTCTCAGAGACGCAGATGTTACATCATAGGGAATGTTTAGTTATGCAAATGTTACCTAATAGGACATGTTAAGAGTCCACTAGTCAAGCAGCGGAATTTTGTTAAGACATGCTTCTTCAGAGCCCGTGGGTGTCCCCCGCTTGTAACTGAGCATGACACACACATGGGTGTTACGCAATGACAGCGCCAAGCAGAGGAATTTGTTAAGACATTTTTTCAAGACGTTTTCCAAGGAGTTTTTCAACATTTCTTTAATTCTTACGTAATAGTGAATGTTTACGGATGACACATTCTAATGTGACCTGTTTCTTCAGAACCCAGGGGACCCCCACTTGTACCTGAGTACGGCAGACACGTGGGCGTTACGTAATGACAGCGCCAAGAAGAGAATTTTATTAATACTTTTTTTTCCAAGACGTTTTTCAACGTTTCTTTAGTTCTTGCGTAACAAGGAATGTTTACGGACGAGACATTCTAAAATGACCCGTTTCTTTAGAACCGGCGGAGGACCTCTGCTTGTAACAGAGCACGGCACACGTGGGCGTTACGTAATGACAGTACTAAGCACAGTAATTTTATTAAGACATTTTTTCCAAGACGTTTTTCAATGCGTTTAAGACATTTCAAGACAACTCTTCAAGACGTTTTGTAAGACATTTTTCTTCAAGATGTTTCAAGACATTTCAAGACTTTTTTTTCAAGGCATTTTTCAACATTTCTTTAATTCTTACGTAAAGGGGAATGTTTACGGATAACGCATTCTCACATGAGATCTTTTCAGAGCCCATGGGAGAATCTCCGCTTTTAACTCTGAAGAACAGACGTGCGGGGGTGTTACATATTACTTTTTGAGATTTAATTTTTCTTTCAATACGTTTTTCACAGAGGACCGTTATATTCTAATGATTTATGTCCCCATTAGGACTTGAAAGGACCATTTTCATCCATTGGAGCAACGCCCTAGACACCTCGACCACCAGTGTATTTTTAATATTATGCTTCGGCTAATACATTCTAGGAAATAACCATTGCACGCAAGGAGAGCCCCCTTTTTCGTGCATGCTAGAATGACGATTGCGTGTTTTCTACGGCTGCAATAATTGATATGCAGAGGGGAAAAATTGATTACTAGAAATTTGAGCTCATTAAGTAATGCTTTTAGTGAGTATTAGCAGATAATATTGCTGCTTGCTGCTAGCGTATTTCTTATTAATAAAGGCAAGATGGGCTACAAGACGTTTAAATTGTGTATATGTTTATATATTGAAGATTCTCCCTGGAACATGGAATCTAAAAAGACACAGACCATTGTAAATACACAATTTATTAATAAAAAACGCTATAAAATCATGAAATCACAGAAAAAGCAGTTAAAAATCACACATTAAATCCCTTGGTTCATGTTTTCGGAACCCAACCCTTTCATGATGCCCCCCTCCAAAAACACCCCAAACCACTACGCCATTACGCAACTACCCCCTGCCATTCACGTGCCATTCCGTTGTCGCTCCTAGGACATTTTCAACCTTTTTGTCACAAAAATAAGCTTATAAATCTGAAATTGAACACTTTTTTTTAATTTGACAAACGGGGCTTGGCATTCCATTGTTAGAATGTGATAGTTCAAGACAATTCATGCCAATTAGAATTTAAAATATTTCTTGAATAATCCTTCTCCTAATTTCCAATGGTTTTATGAAAATAGGCTGTATGATGTCCCTCCCCCCTGCAACACCCGTCGTCATCATTTAAGCGTTTTCTAACGATTGATTACCCCTATGGATATATTTTTTATTATTTATTGCTATTATTTTTCGACAATTCTCAACCTATGCCTACACTATGACTGGTCCAAGACACCACTTCATCATTCCTAAGACCATTCTCCAGATATTTTCTTTTTAAAAATCAGGAATTAAATCAATTGGTTCATGCTGTTGCAACTCACCCCTCCGTGACAAACCATGTTGATTCGCACCACAGTGCCACGCTATTAGTCCCCCTCTGGCACTCCCCAGCATAATTCATAAGACATTTCCTGATAAAAATATGATTTAAATCCATTGATTCATATTTTCGCAAGCCAACCCTATTATAATGATCTGAAAAAAATATAAATGTTTTTACTTTTATAACTTTAATAAATCAAATGATATAAACATTTTGATTAATAAATATCAGTATATGTATATTAAACTGACAATGCAAATTCATTTGTATTTTTTTCAGTAAAGTGCAAATTATGTTCTGGCCTTGGGATGGCATAGGGGTTTTGAGCCCTACTCATGTTAATTTCTGCTCGTTTTGAGTTTGACTCGGTTATTTATTGATATTTCTTTTCGTTTTGGGTTTCATTACTTTATCGATGCTGGTTTGTGGTACTTTCACGCTTGGTAGATTATTTTATTTTATTTTTGCTCATTTTTGGTTTAATGGGGTTCTGTACTTTTCTTTGAAAAACTCATTTTGTGGAAAAGGTTTTTTTAATTAATTGCTGTTCCTTTTACATTGGCATGGTCTTTTCAGGGAAAAAGAAAATAATTCTTTAAATCTTTTTGTTTTTTTAAGACTTTATAGTTTGGCCTGCTATTTGTATGCCGGAGAAAAATTTTCAGCAATTTCTAAAAACATACACCCTTTTAAAAATTTGGACACAAATAGTAGTGTTTAATTTAGTTTCATACCAGCTCTATTTGACCGGAAATAGAAAATTTGATACCATTCGCAAAAAAAATCTGTTTACTTTTTTTGATAGCTTGGATACACTTACACTATTTTGATTGGGTTAAATTTTAAGAGCAGAAGTAGCCCCGAAAGTTCGAACATAATACCCTCAGTTGTTCTTGGGATACTGCTGAGATGTCTTATTGGGAATTAGCATTAACACAGTATATTTTGATTTAATCTTAGACATCATTTAGTTTTTAAACATAATAGGCAAATGGGAGTGTGGGCGTAGGAGGGGGACTAGTTACCCTCCAATCAGTTTCGACTATTAGCCCTTTTTTAGACCTTTCGATTTTCAATCGAATGAGCCCTTTTCGAAGTTCCTAAGACAACTCCTTTGATACGAAGTGCCCTGTTCTAAACAAAAAAAAAAAAGAAATACTAATAATACATTGTACCCACATCGATGTTTACTATAAAAATGTCAAGCCTTCGAATAACTTTCGACTATTAAAAAGGGCAATAGGCCTTTCAATTTCCAATCGAATGAACCCTTTTTGAATTTCTACAACAACCCTTTCTAAAAACACCTTATTTGCCGTAAGGGCATAAACTACAACCCTTGAAGGCTGTGAGGGGGTTGTCATCCTCAAAGACCTATTTTCCAAAACTTACAATTACATTAAACAAAATAGCTATCTCAAAATTATGATTGGATGTGGTTGGAAAAATGATGGGTGTGAGAGGGGCGTTAGTTGCTCTCCAATCACTTTCAACAATTAAAAAAAGGCACTAGCCCTTTTAATTTCCAATCGAATGAGCCCCTTTGAAGTTTCTACGACAACGCTTTCAATAAAAACCTTATATGCCCCTAGGGCATAACTTACAAGCCTCGCCCAGAGGGCTGGGTGGGTTTTCATCCTCAAAGACCGAATTTCCATTACTTTCATATACGTTGAAGAAAATTGCTATTTCAAAATTTTGATTGGATGAGTTTGGGGAAATGGTGGGCGCGATAGGAGGGTTAGTTGCCCACCAATCACTTCCGACTATCCTCAAAGACATAATTTCCGTACCTTTCAACTACTTTGAACAAAATGGCTATCTCAAAATTTTGATTGGTTGTGTTTGGGGAAATGGTGGGCGTGAGAGGGGGGTTACTTGCCATCCAATCACTTTCGACTATTAAAAAGGGAACTAGCTGTTTCAATTTCCAATCGAATGATTCCTTTTTGAAGTTTCTACGACAACGCTTTCTATAATAAAAAACTTATATATACCCCAAGGGCATAACTTACAATCCTTGCCTGAGGGCTGTGGGGGGAGGGTAATCCTTAAAAAAATAATTTCCATACTTTTTGACTACTTTAAAAGGCATTATACAACTACATTACGCTACGCAATCATCATTCTAGCATGCGCAAAAAAGGGAGCTCTCCTTGCGTGCAAAGGCTATTTCATAGAAGGTATTACCGAATATTGGAGTGGTACCGCTGGCACCACTTATTGGATGTGTAATGTACGGGGGTCACCACTTTTAAAGGCAAAAATGGCGCAAAGAGTTGCTATGCCACTTACTGGAGGGGGAGATCCCTCGTCGGCCCAAAATAGTGGGATTTCTGCGGTTACTCCAACGGTTCCCTATCTACTAGCGTAATCGGATGGTCCAGGGCCACTTAAGCCAATGATTACTGATAAGATTTCTAACTATCTCTTTAGACTCGACCTAGGCTGAAAAGTTAAAAGAGTCCATAGTATAAAAAAATTTTTACTGTATTCAAGTCACGCTGTATAAGAACTCAAAACGGAACTAAAGATAAAAATCTTACAATTAACCAATACACTTTAAGACGCGCGCTTGCGCGCGCACCTCTGACCAAAGGTGATGAATGGCCGAATCAAATCAGACTCCCAGCATCCTTTGAAGCTTTTCAAACTCTAAATTTAAGAAGTATGAGTCATCGCTCAACTGGCTTTTTCAACCACTCGCTAATTAGTGGATTCTTCAGACATCGTAATAAAAGTTTTCCTGGGGGTTTAGATATTCAACATAAATGAAGTTAAATTTATAAAAAGGCATTTTTCTGAAACAAAAGGGGCTAAAGGTCCCAACACCTCCCTCCTAAGAAAAATGACCACCATCACGCCATGGGTCAGAGCACAAAACAGAAACATAAAATAAATAACACCAACTTCAAAATCACCAAACTTGCTTATCTTCTCTTCTTTCTTCTACCAATGCCTGTATTTCCACCGCTTGGCTCAGGGTTCGTCGTCATCCCCACGTCTCTACCGTAGAACCACCACGGTCTAGATCGTATAGCATCCGCATTTGGTTTGAAAATTGAAGTTCCCAAGATTCGTAGAAATACATTGTGCACAGCACAATCAAAAACAAAAATTTTCGTGCTCTCATGAATTTACATTTGAGAGGAGCAGAGAATCAGTTTCTGGTACATATGATGGTGACAGCCATCGTGAAAAATTGGCTGCACTAGCCTCTTAATTTCCGTCTGTGGAAACAACCCCACATCTCAATAAAAAAGTAAATTGCCCCTTGGCATAATTTCAAATAGTCTAAGGCCGAAAATACACAGGCCTGTGAAAACGATAGGAGTTCAGGAAAATGAAGTAAGAATCTGAGCGAACCTTGAATTGCTTTTTTCTGGGTTTTGTCCCCTAAAATAATTGAATGAATAATGCTCGGCGATGACGGATGAAGATAATATTGAAGACTGGAAAGACAAGGCTTCAGTAAAGGGATCACAACTTGTCCACCAGTTGTGCATTGAGGAAAAGGGCAATCTTTCACGTCTTCCCGCAGGGGATCTTCCCCAAGGGATTCCTTCCCCTCATAAAGGAACAAACCCTCTTTTGAGTTGATCCGACCAATATCAGATTCCTTCCCAAATTTCTTCGATCCAACCCAAAATTCAGTACCTTTCAATCTTTCCGTAACACGTTGTTGACAAGTCAATTCTATGTCAGGATTATCTGTAGTTTCTCTTAATTTGTCATGAGTCTTCTCCTCCCTCCTTAGTTTCTCCGTTTTATTGTAATTTTGCAATTTTCCTTGAGGGTCTTGGACCTCTTTGTCCCCCCTATTATTTATTTTAGCTAGGCACAGCCCAGATAATTTTTTATTTTTCGCCACTGCAGACTGAATCTCAAAATTTTTTCTCTTTTTTACACTCCTCTTTTCATATCTACT
The DNA here is from genome assembly GCA_029168905.1 of Artemia sp. Kazakhstan ARC1039. Classification (NCBI taxonomy): domain Eukaryota; kingdom Metazoa; phylum Arthropoda; class Branchiopoda; order Anostraca; family Artemiidae; genus Artemia; species Artemia sp. Kazakhstan ARC1039. The sequence goes on along the minus strand of JAQQPU010000707.1, from coordinate 8,571 downwards.
TTTCTCAATTTTGTCATTCGCGCAAAATAATAAATCATTGTTAAATCTGATTTGGACTCCAGTGTCCACCATGTTTGACTGCATCACTTCATTGTAGCTCCGTTTAATATCTCTTTTCTCTCTTTTACTTCTCTTTACTTTTAACGCAGAAGCAAATATTTCATTATCAAATGGGAATTGAACTCCGACATTTGGTTTTCATATTCTACTAAAATTTCTCGAACTTTTCGAGGAAAAGCGCGTACAATAAATTTCTTCTCATTTTTCTTTCGTATAATCAGTGTTTCATTCTGGCCTGTACTTGTTAGCGTCTCATATTCATTAAAAGTGTTCTCAAGTTTTCTATTATCTGCAAATTTTCCTGAAAATCATTCTCGCGCGTCTTTTTTTCAATATTTCGTGGTCTTATTACTTCCGCACCCCATTTTTGTGTATTATCAACATTTTGAACACGCGTATCAAGTATTTCGTTTTTCCAACAGGGCGGCGTAGCCTCCCAATTTGTTTTATGGGCCGGTCCACCTTTCCCCGTAGGCAACAAAGTATCATGTTTTTCCGTCGTAGTGTAATTTTGTAATTTTCCCACTGTTAAAGAAGTCGCTTTTAACGATAGGAGATTTCCGATATCTCCAAAGTCTCTTCCTACTAACACATCCACAGCTAGAGTGGGTACTAAGCCTACTTTTATCGTTTTTCTCTGGACCGTACCGTCCTTCTTTGCAATTTCTAATCTTACCCAAGCAGACGGGCATGGGTGCTTGTCTCCATAATAACATAATGCTGTAATTTTATTTTTATGGTCTATCTCTGGTCTATTAATTAGGTCAGTTCGCACATAAGTTTGATCACTGCAAGAATCAATTGCCATTTCAACTAATTCCCCGTTCAGTTTTCCGTATATCTTGTGCGACTCTGCAAATGCGTAATTTTTTCCCTATTATGGGTCATGGCCCAGGCTGTCGTTTTATGTGGTGTATGGTCATATGTATTGGGGCAGTTTCTTGCAAAATACCCCGTGGTACCACAGTTATAGCAAGTTAATCCTCCTTGCGCTGTGTTATAATGCCTATCTTTGTTATACTCTTTGTTTTGAAATATGTCTATCTCCTCAATTTCTTCTCTTATTTCGGTCCACCTATTCGCCATTTCTTCGCTTGTTTTTGGGTTCTTTTCTTTCAAATATATTTTCAATTCTCTGTGGGTGTTTTCAAAAAATTGTTCCATTACTGTTTTATTTACCATTTCCGTCAATTTTTCTTCTATCTCTTCCGGGTCTCATACATTCTATAATTTTCTAACTCTAGCCATTTTAAATACATATCTTTCAATTTGTACCCGAATTCTTTATATGTTTCGTTGTCTCGTTTTCTTTCGCTTCTAAATCTTCTTTGAAAGTGCTCGGGGGAGAGTTGAAACTTTTCAAAAATGGCTTGTTTTAGTCTTTCAAAATCTTTTGAGTAGTCCATTGGTAATGCTTTATATGCAAGTTGTGCTTTGTAGTTAAGGAGGGGCTGTATTCTTGTCACCCAATTTTCTCTCGGTAATCCGCTTAATTCCGCCGTTTTTTCAAAATTGTATATGTATAAATGTACATCTTCATTTTCTTTCATTGGTTGAAGGTTTACTGCCTGCATTATCTCTATTGTAGACGATATCTGAGGCTCATGGTAGTTTCTCCCTGCAATCATTTCCATTATGTATTTTCTTTCCTCTCTGTCTGCCTCCTCCTTTTTTCTTTGGCTACTCTATCTCTCTCTTTGTTCTCTGTCTTCCTCCTCCCTTCGTTCTCTGGCTATCCTATCAGTCTCTTCTTTTCGTTCTCTAGCTATCCTCTCTTTCTCTCTTTCTTTTCTATCTTCCTCCTCCTTTTTTTTCTCTGGCTACCTCTCTTTCTCTCATGAAATTTAATATTTGTTGTGTTGTATCTATTTGAGTGCTTTTTCGTGAGCTCCTGCTGGAAATTGAACTTCTACTACTCCTGCTACTTGACCTACTCTGAATCTCACTGTCTGTATATTCTCTTAATTTGTTTTCTGAGTCTGTTCGTTCTCTATCCGTATTTTCTTTTACTCTTAACTCCCCTTCATTTGGCACAACCTCTGAGGGGTTAGTTCGTTTTTTTCCACATATCCTTCCTAAGTTTTTTTTCGTACCCCCTCATTTTAACGCGTATACTTCTTTCCGATTATATTATCTCTTATTCAATTAGTCAATCTTGGTAAGCTCAAAAACTGTCACGCAAAAATTATGGTACACAATAACTATTATCAATTATCAGATCCGTGTAATAATATTCAACAAATATTCAAATAACCGAAATATCTTGACTTCATTAGTGATTAACGACTTCTTTCACAACAAGCAGTTGTACGCGAGTGAAATATATCTCCGAAAAACGAATTAACAGGGGTTGGACGAGAAAATAATCAGAAAAACCACGTGAATATTCCACTAGTGAATTAGCTGGACTAAACTCATACAGGGGAACTACCCTGTAAAACAAATCACGTATCCCTCCTGGATACTCGTATTCCAAATATAATCTCCTCGGCAGATTACTCAATAAGACAGGTGCCTCCCACCTTCCTTGTCCAATGTGCGCACAAACTGACAAATTCTCCTAATTTGCCGTCCTCAATACTCTTATAACGTTCGTAACTGAAGATTATATCTAAGTCCGCCAATTCACTCAAATAATAACCCAAATTTCAACGTTTTCTTATCTGTCCTTAAACTCTGTAATACTTTTAAATACGGAGATTTCCCCACTGTAAACTCAACTCATTAATTTCACGTTATTCTTTTTTATATTTGTCTAACAAGGCACACAGCCCATTATAGACCTTCATAATTCTATTTATTGATTGCGTATTTTTGTCTTTTTATATGTTACCACAATAGGATACTTTCTAGGCCAAATTAACCCGTCTCTTCGAAAACGCAAAATTCTGTTGCTATCAGTGCTGTTGGTAGGTCCTTTTCTAGCTGCCACCACTTATTGGAGTGTAATTACCGCTGACACCACTTATTGGATGTGTAATGTACGGGGGTCACCACTTTTAACGGCAAAAATGGCGCAAAGAGTTGCTATGCCACTTATTGGAGGGGGAGATCCCTCGTCGGCCCAAAATAGTGGGATTTCCGCGGTTACTCCAACGGTTCCCTATCTACTAGCGTGATCGGATGGTCCAGGGCCACTTAAGCCAAGGGTTACCGATAAGATTTCTAACTATCTCTTTAGACTCGACCTAGGCTGAAAAGTTAAAAGAGTACATAGTATAAAAAAATCTTACTGTATTCAAGTCACGCTGTATAAGAACTCAAAACGGAACTAAAGGTAAAAATCTTACAATTAACCAATACACTTTAAGACGCGCGCTTGCGCGCGCACCTCTGACCAAAGGCGATGAATGACCGAATCAAATCAGACTCCCAGCATCCTTTGAAGCTTTTCAAACTCTAAATTTAAGCAGTATGAGTCATCGCTCAACTGGCTTTTTCAACCACTCGCTAATTAGTGGATTCTTCAGACATCGTAATAAAAGTTTTCGTGGGGGTTTAGATATTCAACATAAATGAAGTTAAACTTATAAAAAGGCATTTTTCTGAAACAAAAGGAGCCAAAGGTCCCAAAACCGAAGCATAATGTTAGAAATACATTGCCCGTCCAGGTGTCTTGGGCACTGCTTCATTAGATGAAAATGGTCCTTTCGAGTCCTTTTGGGGACATAAATCATTCGAATATAATTTTCCTCTGAGAATAACCCATTGAAAGAAAAATTGAATCTCAGAAAGTATTATGTAACACCCCCGTACGTGTGTCCTCCAGAGTTAAATGCGGGGATTCCCCAACGGGCTCTGAAGAGCGATGGCAAGTGGGAATGCATCATCCGTAAACATTCCCCATTACATAAGAATTAAAGAAATGTTAAAAAGCTCCTTGAAAGAAAAAGTCTTTGTCATGAAACATCTTGAAGAAAAATGTCTTAGAAAACGTCTTGAAATGTCTTGCAGCGTCTTGAAACGTCTTGAAGAGAGATGTCTTTAAATTTCTTGAAACGTCTTAAAAACATATCTAGGAAAAAATGTCTTAATGATATTTCTCTCCTTCGCGCTGTCACTACAATACGCCCACGGGTATGCCGTGCTAAGTTACTAGCGGGGGTCCCCCACATGTTCTGAAGAAGAGGTCATGTTAGAATGAGTCATTCTTAAAGATTCTTCAACATGTAAGAACTAAAGAAATGTTAAACTGTTGACCCTTTAAAACAGGGTCCGCTCGTATTTCAAGGGTGTTTCTTCCTAAAAGTAAACTTTTCCTGTAACGAAACACTTGTTGACCATTAAAAACATGGATGTGCCTGAATCCTGGGGACGTGTCTTCCCAAAAGTAAACATTTCCCTGTGACGTAACGCCTGTTGACCATTTAAAACAGAGGTGTACCTGAATCCTGGGGTGAATAGGGTTGTGTCTGAACCAGAGGTGTGCCTGAACTCTGCGGGTGTGTCCGTTTAAAAAATTGCTGTGGTGGAATCCTGGGTAGGGCTGTTGTGGGAAGCCTTATGGCGGTACTACTGTTACCCAATCAAAACAATCAGATTTCATTTTCACTGTCTTTGTTTCTTTAGAATTTTAATGTGCAGGATATATAGCGACAATGGGCTTAGATTAAATTGAAGCTGCACTTCAAGACATACTTGAAGAATAAACTTTTATTGACATTTGTTTTTGTTCGACTTCTTAGTTGGTAGGATTTTCGCTCTAATTACTTGATAAGAAGTCAACTTCCTTCAGATTTTATTTTTCTTTGCTAGATTATTGATGAGAATTTTGAAAACTGTAGGGTTCAGGGCGGTATATAGTCAAGAGTCATTCAAATGCGTTAACGCTAGGTTGAATTGGCTACTGAAAAGCTCGAATTCCATAGCTTAATAATAATAATATAAAAAAAAAAAACTAGAAATCAGTTTCATATCGTTCTTTAACAGAACATGGTTTCTCATTTTCCTCTTCCGACAGGTAGTGGCTACAATATTGCTTTTAATAATCCTAGATTATTAGCATATACATATACAAAATGTTAAACTCCGTTGCTCAGTGATTAAGCTCCAATTTTTATTTTTTAATATTCACAAAAAAATAATTAAAAAAAAACTTTTTCCCCGGAGAAAAACCCGTGAGGGATTGCTGTCATGAGAAAGTCCACGCAACTACTGGCCTGTTAATGTCATTAATTAATTAAAACTTGTATAAATTAAGAAAAATAAATAGCGTGTCATCTATATGCTGGAAAAAATATTACTGAAATAAAAACAATAATAGATAAATTAAATTGTAGAAAAAAATCAATGAAATTGTTAAATAATATGTAAAATTGTTGTTGAATAGAGATGAGTTCTTGCAATTTTGTCTGAGCTGCCTTGAATAACTTATAAACTAAAAAAAAAATGAATTAATAATAATAATCCCTGAATATTAGAAGAAAAATAAATTGAATTGTTGGATTTAATGTAAAATTTGTTGGTGGAAGAATAGAGCTGAAATCTTTCAATATTGGCTGAGCCGTCCCCAATAACCTAAAAAAAAAGAAAGAAAAAAAATGAATTAGAAATAATAATCCCAGAATAACAGAAGAAAAGTAAATTGATTTTTTGAATTTAATGTAAGAATTGCTGTAGGAAGAATAGAGCTGAATTCTTTTCAATTTTGGCTGAGCCACCTCGAATAACCTAAAAAAAAAGAAAGAAAACATGAATTAGAAATAATAATCTCAAAATAACAGAAGAAAAATAAATTGAATTTTTGAATTTAATGTAAAAATTGTTGCAGGAAGAATAGAGCTGAATTCTTTTCAATATTTTCTAACCCTACCCCGAAACTTATAATTTGAAAAAAAAAGAAAAGAATTAAAAACAATAATCCTTCAATAATAGAAGAAAAATAAACTGAATCGTTGAATATAATGTAAAATTTGTAGTTGTCAGAATAAAGCTGATTTCTTTTCAATATTGTCTGACCTGCTCCAAATCCAACTTTCCAGGAAACTTCCAAATATTCATTATTGGAAGAAGATCTTTCAAGAATGATGTTGCAAAACATTTATCCAGCTCCACTTCAGAGAATAGGTTGATGTCACTTAAACCTTTTTAAGGGCTCTTATATCTCTAACTTTATCATATACAATCTTGTCTATCGATTACAGACTTTCTTTGTAAGAGGGATTGTTGTCGTTTGATATAGAAACTTTTTGAAGTAAAGTATTTATTTCAACAAACCAGCCTCAGGCAAGTGTCATCAGGAAGCATAAGAAGGCATTCAGATGTAACTACACAAAATGGAACTTTCCTGATTACACCCCTTTGTAAACAATAATATAAAAACAGTAACAGTAAAAAAAAAAAAACAATAAAAAAGAGAGAGTAGTGTTCTACAATGCAATGGTAAAGTGTGTCTTTTAAGTTCATTGGTTTGCATCTGTGACATATTTTTGTGAGCCAATCATATTACTCCGCATTTCTGGAGAGACAAATAGCTCCGACTTTTAAAAACTGGATTGGCTTTAAAACCTCCAGCATGCGAAATTTCCCACGGCACGATCTTTTTGGTTACTCAAGAAGGGCACCTGAACTTCCAAATTCTGTTCGAATTAGCCCTCTCCTGATCTTCTAGGACCATTGGCTCATGTGTTTTAAAAACCAGATTGGTTTAATACCCTCTGCGTGGGAGATTCTAAGCCATTAAAAAGAACAAAATGTTTTGGAGGCACAAGATCTTCTTGAAGATTGAAGCAAAGAATCGCAGGATTCATTGCAGGTAGCAGTCTGGTTCTCTATGATTTAGATTTTTTACCTTTTTGAATATTACTCTACTCAAATAATTTCTCAGAGGCACTTCCTGTGTTCTGTTAATTAAAATAAAATGAAAATATAATAAAGAGTAGAACTTTATTTAAAGAAAGTGACAAATTAAAGAAAAGATCAATATGCTAATAGAAGTCCCAATATTTGTGTTTCACATTTCGAACCCTTAATAAGCGGAAAAAAGGAGCAAAATATATTTTCTTTTCTGCTTATAAAGGCATTGTAGCCGAAATGTTTTTATATTTGAGTAGGACAAATATATCTTTTTTCACCGTCTTAATTAAACCTTTGACCGTTATTTCAGTTTCATTTTGCATTATTGTGCGGTGTTGCCTTTTTATGAGAGTCCGTAAATTAACCTGATTTTTACTTATTTGACTCTCTATGCCACCTTTGTTTCCTGGCATGGAATAGGAACCACAAAAAAAAGTCAATTTTACGAATCATGATGTACAAGTAATATCCCATAGCCACAATAATTCAGTGTAGAAATTTTCCTCTCTCCTAAGGAGTTCTTTATTGGTCATCCGATGTAAGTATTATCAATATTTTGAACGTCGATATAGGAAATGATTATTTACCTGTGTGGGTATCCTAAGAACCTCCAAAGAGGCAAATATTTTCAATTGTGTATGCCATGGTAAAGCTATCCAATTACATGCCTTATGAGCTAGAAAATGATTTTTTTTTTCAATATATTTCTCTAATGATAGTTTCCTTAGAAATTCTCTTAGAAAATATACTCCAATAGTATTGCTATTTTGAAAGGGAAACAGTGAAGAAACGAGTGACTCGGAAAATCTTAAATTGCATACCTATACCAGTGTTTTTTGGGTAACTACGGACATCTCGAAATAATTTTAGTCATAACCTGATTTAATTTCCCTCTTATATGTGCCAAATGGTGTGTGATTTATCTTTTGTGAAACACAGGGTCTTTTGAAACTTTGCTAGTTTGAAATTAATTTGTATGGAAATTTAAATTTTTGTCTTTGTTCTTCTAATGAAAACCATGGATGATGAAACAGTGTCATGGAGGGCAACTACGAAAAAAGTTCAAATTAGTTTAACGTAGACAGAAGGTCTGACAGATTGTTAAAAGAAGAGAAGGGTGCTTCCGCTTTTAGTTGTGAAATTTCGTGGAAAATGGAAAAACCGGAGATATGAAGTCGAATTTTAGTGAAAAAAGTTGAAGATGGAAAAATAGAGATATTTTTAGCCCTGGGCAGTAGAACTACATTAGAGAGAGTAATATAGACATAATATTTCCTATAATTTCTGCCAAGATTTTACAAATGCATAAATAATAATAGAATGTTTTAGATTTTTTTAATCCGTGGCAAGTGGCAAATTTTTAAGTGTCAAGGAATGGGGGCCCTCTCTTGGAAAAAGTCTAAAATTGCAACAACAAAATTCTTTTTTTCATATCCCCATAAAATCTACGCCTGTGTTCTAAAATATTTAAGATATTTATACTAAAATTAAACTTTTATTCAGTAAATTTTTTGGGATACTGGCAAACAAGATGGGCTTAGGTATTAAAATTGAGGACGTAAAATACAACTTCACTGCTTATTTTTTTCACAAGTAAGATAAGTTCCTTAGAATTTTTGTCAGCATTTTGCTAGTATCTTAGGAAGAAAGATGAATAGAGTGGCGACTACATTTGACCTTTGTCACTCATCGACAGTTGTTGGTGAGCGGGTTTTT
>JAQQPU010000706.1:84543-100941 GCA_029168905.1 Artemia sp. Kazakhstan ARC1039 | reverse complement strand
TAATCTCACTAAATCAATATGAAACCTATTGGGAAATCACTCCCGAAGGCAGTGTTCTACTAGACTTGGCGCCATGAACACCAGTCAAATAATCAATGTATTTAATATGGACCCCTACATGTCCCAGTACAAATCCTATTGTCTACCCTCGGACTTTCTTGGAAAAATTCAAAGTGTCAACAATACCTTGATTATTGTTAATAGCAGTCCGTCAACTGTGCTGACGGGTCATTGGTTGTGCATCTTTCAAACAATGAAGACGATTGAATTTTTTGATCCTCTTGGTCTACCCTATACATTTTACACGCCTCACATCAGCAACTATATTGAGAGCAGTGGGAAAACTATTATTCAAAATCGGAAGAGGATGCAGGATCTAACGACTAAAAGCTGCGACTTCCATGCATTAATATATTTTGTGTTCCGATGTGGTGGCTATACTTACAAGCAGTTTCTCCACATTTATGTTGACAATCCACGTCTGAACGACTTTCTAGTGGAAAATATCCTCTCAGACCTATATAGTATTGATTTCAGTGCCCTAAGAGTAAAGTGCTTAAAAAATGTTTGTGAATTTGTTTATTAATATAATGTATATATATACAACATTGTCTTTAAATCTTCACTTTAGATTTCTTCATCGGTGTATAGGCAACTGTCGTGAACCACTAATGCTGGTAAATCATTTGGATTCACTGTATATTGATCTTGATTGACTGCAAAGTCAGGGTCACATTTTCTACAGTACAATGTAACTTCACTCTTGTCATATCTCTTTGTATAGTCAATGATACTATTTGCATTCATATTATGAAATTCACGAGTTTCAAGCTGTTTATTTGAAGCAATATCACATACAGTGTTTTCAACTGGTGAATCACATTCGGTAACTGCCAAATAAAAATCACTTGGCTTATAGTCATTGTAGGCAGTGTCATCACAACGATGACATAGAAACCAAATTGTCTTGTTAGTCCAACAGTTGAATCGTAGACCAGATTCCTCTTCCCAGAATAATTTAAATCCACGACGATACCAATCTCGTAGAAATAAACTAAAATCACGTTTAGGATTCTTTCCAATCATAGCGGGGTAAGTATTCTCCCACTGATACACATTTATCATAGTGACAATTGGAGCACAGGTGCCCTCTAGGATGAGAGTCACACACCTCTTCAAGACATGAATTACATCCTTTAATTTGTACTGCATAGCCTCTATGTAATTTACAAGGATTACATAATTTGCACTTTTCACTATAGTCATCTATAATTGTACAATTCTCACATTGAGTCCAACTGCCAAGAGTGTACATGCACAATGGACATATATAGAACATTTTTCGGTTTCCGATGCCAACTCTCTCACAGCTAAAACGAAACTGATCGTCCTCGCTCCATAAATTCAGTGAGGAGAAATGTGGGGGGAGGAGTAGCTCTTTAACGTTACCTCTTTCGAACGACGGAGGAGCCATCTACATTGAATCCATTGGCAATGTTTTCAAAAGTATATCCACGATATGATTCTGCCTTGTTTCAATTAATATATCAATAAATTGACTATAAGCACTTGAGTCACATTTTAAAAGTTTCATACAATAGTCCAATGGGGGAGAATCACTCCTCATTATATTGTCAAGTGTTCCCTGACAAGAGAATATCCTGCGTTTAAGAGATAACTCGAGAAAATCGTCATCCAAAATCAAATGTTTTTCCATAAACACTAGATTTGATCTAAATCTCTCTTTCTCAAATTTATTCATTTTTCAATCCTTTCACTCCGACTGCTGAATCTAGACTGACCCTGATACGTTAGCCCTAACCAGAAAAGAAATGGAACATTTTCGATTTCGAAACAATTCTATTGAATAATTACAACACAGTAATAATACAGAGCATGTACAATTAGCGATAGAGTTTATTGTCTTCGATATGCTTCACTAATGCACTTAAAGCACATTGAAGTCTATTCACATGTGCTATATCAACTTTTGCAGCGAAACATAATTGATCCTCCATTTTAAATTTGCTCAAGGATATCACATATCTTGCATATACTGCATCCCATTCCAGACAAAGACGTGATTCTTTCGTGATTTCCACCGCAATGTTAGGTGCTCTTGTATTATTACCATCAACTCCACTATCAACTTCTAAGAGGGTAAACATTCCACTCGTCATCATCAACACAAATATATATCCAAATGAGTAAAGTCAAAACTGTTCTCACTCCTTTGAATTCTATTCACAGACTAATAAAACTATAGCAAAAACCCTTTCCTCATATTCACGCCGTCGCTAATATGTTTGCGAGCCCTCTGATTGGCTGAGAAGGGGGATGTATCCGACTCGCTGATTGGCTGAGAAGGAAACACGTGATCTAACTGTTTTCTATTTCTGGAAACTCATAACATTCGCCTCGAGCATGCCCAGAACAACAACAGCAATAAATAGTGTTTCCTATTTCTGGACACCTTGACATTCGCTGAGAGCGTGCATTTGTCCAAAACAGCAACAACAACAAATGCTGTTTCCTATTTCTGGACACCTTGATATTCGCTGAGAGCGTGCACTTGCCCAAAAAAATAACGACATCAAATACTGTTTCCTATTTCTGGACACCTTGACATTCGCTGAGAGCGTGCACTTGGCCAAAACAACAACAACAATAAATACTGTTTCCTATTTCTGGACATCTTGACATTCGCTGAGAGCGTGCACTTGCAACAACAACAACATCGACCTTGGAAAAAGAGGTAATTGACCCCATTAACCACGTGTTCTCCCTAGGGAGGCTATGCCCATATTTGGTGTACTGTCACGAGATACATTCTTTTGATAACCGAATTTTGTACTGTCACGACCTTTACCCCTCTTTCTACTGACTGTTTATCTTCCTCATATAAATGGGTATTCGTCTAGTTGTCTTTTTCTAAAGCCAATTATTTAGTGATTGTCCTTTCCTGAAGAAAACGTGCTAAACACACAAGCAGTACCATTAAATTCTTTATTTTATACAATTTTGAAATATCATGGCCTCTTTACTGAAAATACACCCACCACCTTGATGGTCCGGGATATAGCCCTAGGAGTATATTAAAAAAAATCAATCATTATAATTCTTACTTTACAATATGAAAGAACACGAAAGAATATAACAAGAAAGAATGTCATCACAAGATTCGACACAACGATGAAATGAATTTATACAGTTATATATGGGACATCAGATTGGGAGGGGGGTATAATGTCTTAAAAGTGACCATGATATTTGGAAAAAGTCTAACATAAAATATAAAATTCCGGCTCAACTAACCCACTCCCCCTCCTTAATGCTTAGATATAACCATAAAATGGCTCATTTTTACAGTTTCTTATATTTTGTAAATATCAGCTGTTCATAATCCCATATAAAAAGAGAGAGTTTTGTATATAACCTGACTTCTCGCGTGTGTACAAGTTAATTGACAAGTATCATATCATCTTATAATCACTTATTTAAAAGAAATTATAAATAAATATCTGTTTTTATTATGCATTTTCCTTCCTGACTTCAGCTAGCTTCTTCTCTATATAATTTCAATTTCAGTATGACCTCTGACGGAACAAGATTCAAACTCAACATTGATGAAATTGAATTTGGTGAGGTGACTAACTGACTATTGTCACTTGTCAGTAAACAAATGATAATGTTATGCTCATGAGAGAGAATGTTATCTTAACTTACTATGCGAGTAAGCGAAGTGGGTATTTTCTCATCCTAATAACTGAATGATTTTGTGATAATATTAAATGACCGCGATATGAAAGAATATCGATACCCATGTCAATGTAATTAAAATGAGAACAGTGGATTTTTTCACGATGGGGAAAAAATAGCCAACTCAGAAAATGTGAAACTTACTCATTATTCAAAAGCGTAACATAATTGTACCATGAATTTAAAAACGTAACAAAAATGTAACGTTTTTAGGACCGCAACGTTAAACGTACCGTTTTAATTAAAACGTATCAAAAATGGTACGAACGTAACCTCGGTGGCAAGCCTGATAGCGTTTACAAGTTTTAACCCGGTTTTATACAAGCCACAGTTCGCGCACAGTCTTGTTATCCAGAGGAACTGAGGTGCACGGCTTGAGTATAAATTGTTTGCACACTAGATTTCAGAGAACAGACATCATTTTAAATTTGTTGATACTAGAGTCAAAGCGAATTCCATAACCTAGGAACCATGTCAGGAAGAGGAAAGGGTGGAAAAGTCACAGGAAAGGCAAAGTCCCATTCAAACAGGGCAGGTCTCCAATTCTCAGTAGGAAGAATTCACCGTCTTCTGAGGAAGGGCAACTATGCGGAACGAGTTGGTGCAGGGGTACCCGTTTACCTTGCAGCAGTGATGGAGTATTTGGCTGCCGAGGTCCTTAAGCTTGCTGGCAATGCTGCACGAGACAACAAAAAAACTCGTATCATTCCTCGTCATCTTCAGCTTGCCATTAGAAACGACGAAGAACTGAACAAGCTCCTGTCAGGGGTTACCATTGCCCAAGGAGGCGTTTTACCCAACATTCAAGCAGTCCTACTACCCAAGAAGACTGAAAAAGCGACAAAGACTTAGATGAATCTAACCTCGGCCCCACTAGAAATTAACTAACAGCCCTTGCATGTGGCCACATGGGAAGGACAAAACAATAAAAGGAAGTAGACTGAATGAAAAAAGGAGACTTTCATATTTACCTAGTAATAAAGGGCAAGAATTTAGGGGAGGCGGGCGAGATATTTTCCTTAAAAACCAATAAATTATACCCCAACAAAATCCAAATAAATTTTCGAGGCTTGTCCTTTTGTAACCAGAAATAAAGTTTGCTTGCCCATTCATCTAGTTACAAAGCCTAGGCATTTATTGTACGAGGGGGAGCTCATTCCCCCCCCCCCACCCCCGCCAAAAAAACAATAGATTATAGATTATACACGAAAATCAAGGAGCTGTTTGAAAAAAAAAAATAAAAAAACAAGAGACAATTCAAAGACCGTCTATTTCGACTAATCTAAACTAGGAAGCTATAGGGTAGCCTACTCATCAAAGGTAGAAACGTTTTGGGGGCTTGCAGTTTTGTTTCAGAAGGTAAAAAGGTAAACAAAACACAAAAAAAAACAATGAATAAACATGTTTTCATTCCTGTTAAATTTTATTCTACTGAAAAACTTGCTTCGTGACTCTAAAATTAGGTATTTTATTTCTTTCAGTTTTTAGGACCTAAAATTATTCTGTTACAAATCCTATCAAACAACGGCCATACCACGTTGAAAGTACTCAGTCTCGTCAGATCCTCGAAGTCACACAAGGTCGGGCCCGGTCAGAACCTAGATGGGTCACCGCTAGGGAACACCGGGTGCTGTTGGCATTTTTGATTATTGTTTTTTTTTCTCTTTTTCCAAGTAAAATAATATTCTAAAATAAAGCTGATTCTATCTTTTATAAGAAAATAAAGAGACTAAATTCGACATCTCCTTGATTCCCCCTCTATCGGTAATAAATAAATGTGAGTCAACTATTTTGGCTTAGCTGATAAACCAATAAATAAAGTAAAAAATTGTGATTTTGGCCGTTGGCCAATTTTAAGACAAATATTTTCTTTTGTACTTAATATTGAAAATAATAATTGAAATTATAGTAACATTTTGAACTGATGAGCTTTCAGCAATTAATATCATTATACATCAAATATTCAGTTTAATTTATTAGCTCTTTTTAAAGTTGTTAAAGACGAATATAGTTTCCCTACAAACAAGTGTTTGGATAATGCCTCCTTTCCTAACTGTAAATAAAAACCAAAAGTCTACTGCGTCATTGGCGCTTAAATGAAAACGGATTATATTACAAATATTTTCTTTTCCAGTACTTACGGTATTGAAAATAAAAATACAATTACAGTGATAATACAATTACATTCTTGAACTGATGGATCTTTCAACAATTAATATTATTATACATCAAATATTCAATTTAATGTTGTTTATACTTTCCAAGACTGTTCAAGACGCATATAGTTTTCAGTAAAGCGCCAATGACGCAATAGGTTTTAGACTTTTACAGTGAGAGAAGAAGGTCATACCCAAACTCTTGTTTGTCGTAATTTTTGTTCGTTTCAAGCTTGATTTATTAATTTAGATTAATATCTGTTGTATGTTTGTTTGCATTGATTGTTTATTTAATTTCTGTTCGTTTTAAGTTTCATTTATGCTTCAATAGAATTTTTTTTTTTTCATTTTAAGCTCGATATTCATATTCAATCTAAGCATTACCGATGAGCTTAAGCTTAAAATGGCCTTTACTTTTCTTTGAAAAACTTATTTTTCGGAAAGTTTTTTTTGTAATTAATTTTTGTTCGTTTTTGATTGCAAAAAATTTCAAGTTTTTAAAAAATTCCTTATTTCAAAATCAAACTAAAAAAAAAAATCAAATATTCATCAAAGTAACAAAACTGATATCAAAGTAACAATATCAAAGTGAAAAAAAGGGTTTGTGTCAACCTCGGAGTTTTTATTATCTGATGTTTGAACTATTTTTAACAAAATTGCTATCTCAAAATTTTTATCGGATGGGTTTGGGGAAAAAGGGCGTGGGGGGGGGGACTAGATTAAGCTTCGGTCTCTTTTTAATCTTTAAAAGTGAACTAGAACTTTCTATTTTCAATCAAATGAGCCCTCTCTGAAGTTTATACGTGTATCACTTCTATAAGAACCATATATATCCCCAGAGTATAAGTTACAACGCCTATCCCTGTGCCCTGGAGGGTTGTGTCGACCCTGGAGTTTTAGTGTCTGATGGTTGAACTATTTTTAAACAAATGGTCACCTGAAATTTTTATCGGATGGGTTTATCCATCCGATACACCAAAAGGCGTGGAGGGCGGGAGGGGCTAGCTGCCCTCTGATCTTTTTTCACTCTGAGAAAATGAACTACAACTTTTAATTTCCATTCAAATGAACCCTCTCTGAAGTTTATACGAGCACACCTTCCATAAAAACCATATATGCCCCCAGAGCAATGCTTACAACGCCTGTCCCAGCCCTGGGGGTGGGGGTGTCGACACAGGAGTTTTTCTTATCTGATATTTGAACTATTTTTAACAGAATGACCATACGTAAAGAAGTTTTTGTTCTATGATCTTTGAACTACTTTTAACAAAATGGTTACCTTAATTTTTTTTTCTCAGATGTATTTGGGGAAATAAGGCTTGGGGGGGCACTTGCCCTCTGATCACTTTTGACTCTTAAAAAGGGCATTAGAACTCTCGATTTCCAATCGAATGAGCCCCCTTTGAAGTTTATACGACGACCCCCTCTATATGAAATGCCTCTGGGAAAAAAATAAATGGAGCGTGGGGGGAGGCCAGTTGCCCTCCGATCTTTTTTGACTCTTAAAAAGTGAATTATGACTATACATTTCCAATCAAATGAGCCTACTAGGAATTTTATACAAGCATCCCGTCCATAACAACCATATATGCCCCCAGAGCATAACTTACAACGCCTACCCCCGGGCCCTGGGGGGCTGTTTTGACACCGGAGTTTTTGTTATCAGAACCTTAACCTTGAACTATTTTCAACAAAATGTCTATCTCAAAGTTTCAAAGTTTCAGCGTAGTTGATTTACAGATAGAAAATATGTTTCTGAGGAGGACACTCCCCCACAACCCTCAGGGCAAGGGTTTTAAGTTATCCCCTGGGGGCATATAAGGTTTTTATAGAAGGCGTTGTCGTAGAAACTTCAAAAAAGGCTCATTCGATTGGAAATTCAAAGGGCTAGTTCCCTTTTTAATAGTCGAAAGTGATTGGAGGGCAACTAGCCCCCCCCACGCCTATCATTCCCCCAAACACATCCAATCAAAATTTTAAGATAGCCATTGTGTTCAGCGTAGTTGATTTCCAGATAGAAAATATGTTTTCGAGGAGGACACTCCCTCACAAACCTCAAGGCAAGGGCATATAAGGTTTTGTATAGACAATGTTGTCGTAGAAACTTCAGAAAGGGCTCATTCGATTAGATATTTAAATGATTAGTTCCCTTTTTAATAGTCGAAAGTGATTCTAAGGCAACTGACACCCCTTCCACGCCCACCATTTCCCCAAACACATCCAATAAAAATTTTGATATAGCCATTTTGTTCAATGTAGTTAAAATTTATGTAAATTATATTTTTGAGCAGGACACTCCCTCCACAGTCTTCAGGGGCAAGGGTTATAAATTATGCCCTGGGGCATATATGGTTCTTATGGAAGGAATGCTCGTATAAACTTCAGAGAGGGCTCATTTGATTGGAAATTGAAAGTTCTAGTTCACTTTTTAGGCGTCAAAAGATATTGGAGGGTAACCAGCTCCCCCCCCTCCAAACCCTTTTTTCCCAAATGCATCCAATAAAACTTTTAAGACAGCTATTTTGTTAAAAATAGTTCAAAGATCATATAACAAAAAATCCGGTGTTGACAAAACCCACCAGGGCCCAGGGGCAGGCGTTGTAAGTTATGCCCTTGGGGACTATATGGGTCTTATGGAAGGGATACTCGTATTAACTTCAAAGAGGGATCATTTGATGTGAAATTGAAAGTTCTAGTTCACTTTTTAAGAGTCAAAAGAGATTGGAGGGCACCTAGCCCCCCCCCCTTCCACGCCCTTTTTTCCTCAAACCCATCCGATAAGACCTTTGAGATATATTTTTTTTTAAATAATTCAAAGACATCACCCTCCCCCCTCTCCTACTGTCTACGCTAAAGTTTTCTTCTTTATGCCAAATACGCTGCCCCCACCCCAAAGACTTTAATAAGGTAAAGTTTTGTATGGGAAGAAAGTTAAAAGTTTCAAGAAATTTCGAAGGGACGTTAAGACACATCAAAATAAACTAATAAGAACTAGATAAAGAATTTTCTATCCAGTTACTCCCAGAAATTCTCTCAAACTGGAAATGTTAAAATATTTAAAATTAGAGCCATACTTAAAATAAGGTTAAAATACATACTTTGCGATAAATACTAAATTATTGTGACACAAAAAATCCGAAAAATGGTCTCATCAAAGCGGTCCTCTTCTTTCTGCATCAACAAATGAAATAGCCTAACTACTGTCTTTTGAAGCTATTTTTTCAATTCCTTCATTGTTGCGTGAAAAAATCACGTTTGATTTATCAGAGACATATAATTAAGTTGTCTATAGCAAAGGCCATAAGGTTTCAATGTCTTATTATTATTAATTAAAAAAACCTTGCATAAAAATAAGTTTTCTAAGAAAAGTAAAGAGCCATATTGAACTCAGTACCAACAGAAATTAATTCCTATTATAGTTAAAACTCAAAAAGACCAGAAATTACTGTTAAAGAATAAACGAAACCCCGAATGAACAGAACTTAAAATTAACTATCTTACAAACATAAAGATAACCGGTGCAAACATAAATGAAAGAATAAATCTTATATAGCTTCAATATTTTTTTTCCCCCCACAGGTGCTTTGTATGCAAGGGTTAAAAATACCATTTTGTTGAAAATAGTTGAAAGGTTAAATAACAAAACTCTGGTGTCAACAAAACACCCCAGGGCCCGGGGGCAGGAAGGGATTCTCGTATTAACTTCAGAAAGGGCTCATTTGATTTGAAATTGGAAGTCCTAGTCCAGCTTTTAAGAGTAGAAGTGATCTAAGGGCAACTAAACCCCCACGCCCTTTTTCCAAAAAATACATCAGATAAAAATTTTCAGGTAGCCATTTTGTTAAAAAAAAAGTTCAAAGGTCAGATAACTAAAAATCCAGGGTCGACACATGTTGTACAAACATAATATTTGTAATATAATTCGTTTTATAACTAATTAATCATTAGTTATAATAATCATATATACTAATTAATCATAAGTTATACCCGGGGGGCATATATAGCTGTTTTGGAAGGAATTCTCGTATAAACTTCAGAGAGGGCTCATTTGATTGGAAATTGAAAGCTCTAGTTCAGTTTTTAAGAGTCAAAAGTGATCGAAGGGCAACTAGCCCTGCCCTCACGCCCTCCCCCCCCAATACATAAGATAAAAATTTTGAGGTAGCCATTTTGTTAAAAAATTCAAGGGTCAGATAACAAAACTCCGGGGTCGACACATGTTGTACAAACATAATATGTGTAATATAATTTGTTTCATAACTAATCATTTGAAAAAAATAAATTATTTAAAATCAATGAATCAATACAAATGTAGAGTATTGACCTATGACAATCTATTAAGAAAATATTGAAAAAATTGCCAATGAAAAAGATTCACGCCAAACCTTATTTTGTTTCAGACGGATGGATAAACCCAACCGATAAAAATTTGAGGTGACTGTTTTGTTAAAAATAGTTCAACCATCAGATATTAAAACTTCAGGGTCGAGAAAACCTCCCAGGGCCCAGAGACAGGCGTTGTAAGTTATACTCTGGGGATATATATGGTTCTTATAGAAGGTATCCTCGAATAAACTTGAGAGAGAGCTCATATGATTGAAAATAGAAAGTTCTAGTTCACTTTTAAAGAGTAAAAAGAGACCGAAGCTTAATTAGTCCCCACACGCCCTTTTTCCCCAAACCCATCCGATAAAAAATTTTAGATATCAATTTTGTTAAAAATAGTTCAAACATCAGATAATGAAAATTCCGAGGTTGACACAAACCCATTTTTTCAACAAAACCATTTTTGAATATTTGATTTTTTCTTTTTTAAGTTTGATTTTGAAATGAGGAATTTTTGAAAACTTGAAATTTTTTGCAATAAAAAACGAAAACAGATTAATTAATAAAACTTTTCGGAAAATAAGTTTTTCAAAAAAAAGTAAAGGCCATTTTAAACTTAAGCTCAACAGATACAAATACCTTTTAAAATTCAAACTCAAAACGACCAGAAATTACCATTAAAGAATAAATGAAACCCAAAACGAACAGAAATTAAATCAACAATCATAGCAAAAACATACAACAAGTAATAATATAAATGAATAAATAGATCTTAAAGCGAGTAATGCTTAGATTGAATATGAAAATCAAGCTTAAAACGAAAAAAAACATTTTCCTATTATAAGTATAAATGAAACTTCAAACGAACAGAAATTAAATAAACAATCAATGCAAACAAACGTACAATAAATATTAATGTAAATTAATAAATAAATCTTAAAACGAGTGAAACTTAAATTGAATATGCAAATCAAGCTTGAAACGAACAAAAATCACTACAAACAAGAGTTTGGGTATGACCTCCTTCTCTCACTGTAAAAGTCTAAAACCTACTGCGTCCTTGGTGCTTTACAGAAAAGTATATGGGTCTTTAACAGTCTTGGAAAGTATAAACAACATCAAACTGAATATTTGTTGTATAATAATATTAATTGTTGAAAGATCCATCAGTTCAAGAATTTATCTCACTGTAATTGTATTTTTGTTTTCAATGCTGTAAGAACTGGAAAAGAAAATATTTGTAATATAATTCGTTTTAGTTAAGCGCCAATGACGCAGTAGGCTTTTGGTTTTTATTTACAGTTAGGAAAGGAGGCAGTATCCAAATACTTGTTTGTAGTGAAACTATATTCGTCTTTAACAACTTTAAAAAGAGCTAATAAATTAAAATGAATATTTGATGCATAATGATATTAATTGCTGAAAGCTCATCAGTTCAAAATGTTACTATAATTTTAATGTTTATTTTCAATATTAAGTACAAAAAAAAAATATTTGTCATAAAATCGGTTTTCAGCAAAGCGCCAATGAAGTAGTAGGTTTTAGGCTTTTACAGTGAGAGAAGGAGGTCATACCCAAACTCTTGTTTGTAGTGATTTTTATTCGTTTCAAGCTTGATTTGCATATTCAATTTAAGTTTCACTCGTTTTAAGATTTATTTATTAATTTACATTAATATCTATTGTATGTTTGTTTGCCTTGATTGTTTATTTAATTTCTGTTCGTTTTAAGTTTCATTTATACTTCAACAGGAAAATATTTTTTTTCGTTTTAAGCTTGATTTTCATATTCAATCTAAGCCTTACTCGCTTTAAGATCTATTTATTCATTTATATTGTCATTTGTTGTATGTTTTTGCTATGATTGTTTATTTAATTTCTGTTCGTTTTGGGTTTCATTTATTCTTTAATAGTAATTTCTGCTCGTTTTGATTTTGAATTTTAAAAGGTATTTGTATCTGTTGAGCTTAAGTTTAAAATGGCCTTTACTTTTCTTTGAAAAACTTATTTTTCGAAAAGTTTTTTTTAATTAATAATAATGAATAATAAAACATTGGAGCCGTATGACCTTTACTATAGGCAACGCTATAGCGTTGCCTCTGATTTCTTTTCGTTTAGGGTTTCGTTTATTTATCGATGCTGATTTGTTGTAGTTTCACGCTTGGTAGATTATTTGATTTTATTTTTGCTCATTTTTGGTTTAATGGAGTTCTTTACTTTTCTTTGAAAAACTTGTTTTGTAGAAAAAGTTTTTTTGATTAATTTCTGTTCGTTTTATATTGACATAGTCTTTTCAGGGAAAAAGAAAATTATACTTTAAATCTTTTCGTTTTTTTTAAGACTTTATAGTTTGACCTGCTATTTGTATGTCGGAGAAAAATTTTCCGCAATTTTTAACAACATACACCCTTTTAAAAATCTGGACACAAATAGTAGTGTTTAATTTAGTTTCATTCCTCCTCTAGTTGACCTGAAATAGGGAACTTGATACTATTCGTAAAAAAAATCTGTTTACTTTCTTTGATAGCTTGGATACACTTACACTATTTTGATTTGGTTAAATTTTAATAGCAAAAGTAGCCTCGAAGGTTTGAACATAATACATTCAGTCGTTCTTGGGATACTGCTGAGATGCCTTATTGGGAATTAGCATTAACACAGTGCATTTTGATTTAATCTTAAGGCAACATTTAATTTTAAAAATAATGGGCAATGGGAGGGTTGGCGTGGGAGGGGGACTAGTTACCCTCCAATCAATTTCGACTATTAAAAAGGGCATTAGTCCTTTCTATTTTCAATCGAATGACCCCTAATCGAAGTTCCTACGACAACTCCTTCGATACGAAGTGCCCTGGTCTAAAAAAAAAAAAAATAATAATAATAATAATACATTGTAACCACATCGATCTTTACTACAAAAATGACAAGCCTTCCAATCACTTTCGACAATTAAAAAGGGCACTAGCCCTTTCAATTTCTAATCGAATGAGCTTTTTTCGAGTTTCTACGACAACGCTTTCTATAAACTCCTTATATGCCCCCAGGGCATAAAAATAAAACCTTTGCCCTGAGGGCTGTGAGGGGGTTGTCATTCTCAAAGACCCAATTTCCAGAACTTTCAACTACGTTAAACAAAACGGCTATATCAAAATGTTGATTGGATGTGTTTGGGGAAATTGTGGGCGTGAGAGGGGCGTTAGTTGCTCTCCAATCACTTTCAACTATTAAAAAAGGCAGTAGCCCTTTCAATTTCCAATCGAATGAGCCCTTTTGAAATTTCTACGACAATACATTCAATAAAAACCTTATTAGACCCCAAGGCACACCTTATATCCCCCCAGGGCATAACTTACAACCCTTGTCCCGAGGGTTCTGAGGGAGTTATCATCATTAAAGACCTAATTTCTAAAACTCTTAACTACGTTGAACTAAATGGCAATCTAAAAATTTTGATTGGATGTGTTTGGGGAAAAGGTGGGCGTGAGAGGTGTTTAGTTGCCCTCAAATCACTTTCGACCATTAAAAATGGCACTAGCACGTTGAATTTCCAATCGAACGAGCCCTTTTTCAAGTTTCTACAATAAAGCTTTCAATAAGAACCTTATATGCCCCCAGGGCATAACTTACGACCCTTACTCTGAGGGTCGTGGAAGGAATGTCATCCTCAAAGATATAATTTCCGGATCTTTCAACTACTTTGAACGGAAATGGCTATCTCAAAATTTTGATTGGTTGTGTTTGGATAAATGGTGGGCGTGAAAGGGGTGTTAGTTGCCTTCCAATCACTTTCGACTTTTAAAAAAGGCACTAGCCATTTCAATTTCCAATCAAATGAGCCCTTTTTGAAGTTTCTACGACAACGCTTTCTACAAGAACCTTATATGCCCCGAGAGCATAACTTATAACGCTTGATCTGAGGGCTGTGGGGGGGTTGTCATCCTCAAAGAACTAATTTCCAGAATTTTCAACTACGTTGAACAAAATGGCTATCTCAAAATTTTTATTGGATGTGTTTGGGGGAAAGGTGGGCATTAGTTGCCCTCCAATCACTTTCGACAATTAAAAAGGGCACTAGCCCTTTGAATTTCCAATCGAATGAGCCTTTTTTGAAATTTATACGACAGCGCTTTCTATAAAAACCTTATATGCCCCCAGGGCATAACTTACAACCCTTGCCCTGAGGGTTGTGGGGGAGTGTCCTCCTCAAAAACATAATTTATATCTAGGAATCAACTACGCTGAACAAAATAGCTATCTCAAAATTTTGATTGGATGTGTTTGGAGAAATGGTAGGCGTGGAAGGAATCTTAGTTGTCTTCCAATCACTTTCGACCTTTAAAAAGGGCACAAGCCACTCCAATTTCCAATCGAATGAGCCCTTTTCGAAGTTTCTACGACAACTCCTTCGATACGAAGAGCCCTGGTCTAAAGGAAAAAAAAAAATAAATTATGCCAACATCGTTCTTTACTTAGGCAGCGCGATTACGCTGCCTATGATTAATCAAAAAAACTTTGTGCACAAAATAACTTTTTCAAAAAAAAGTAAAGAACTCCTTTAAACCAAAAATGAACAAAAATAGAATGAAATAATCTACCAAGCATACAACTACAACAAATCAGTATCAATTAATAAATGAAACCCAAAACAAACAGACATTAAAACAAGTCAAACTCAAAAGGGGCAGATATTAATCGGATTAGGGTTATAAACCCTATGCTTTCTAAAAGCCAGAATATAATTTGTACTTTGCTGAAAAAAATTCAAATGAATTTACTGAAAAAAATGTGCATTGTCAGTTTAATATACATATGCTGATATTTATTCCTTAAAATCTTAATTAACTTTTGATTTCTTAAAGTTATAAAAGTAAAATTATTTAAAAGAATTTTTCAGTAAAGTACTGATTTGAGGTGGTTGTATGCTTGGTAGATTATTTGATTCTATTTTTGTTCATTTTTGGTTTAAAGGAGTTCTTTACATTTTTTTTTGAAAAACTCATTTTTTGCCAAAATTCTTTTTGATTAATTTCCGTTCGTTTTATATTGACATAGTCTTTTTCAGGGAGAAATACTGAGCATCTTCTGAAGTTAAACAACCATCCCTTCCATAAAAACCTTTAATGCCCCTGGGCATAACTTACAACCCTTGCCCCTAATCTCTGGGGTTTGTTTCAACCCCAAAAGCCTTGTTATATGATATTTAGACTATTTTGAATAGAATGGCTATTTATATTATACGCATTTCGGGACAATATGACGTGTGTGTAGGGAAGAGCGGGTATCTGTCCTCTGATCACTTTGACTCTTAAAAAGAGCACTGATTACCAATCCAATGAGCCCCTTTGAAGTTTATATGACCATACTTTGTATAAAAACCCAATATGTCCCTGGGCATAACTTACAACCCTTGCCCTGAGGGCTGGGAGGATTCGTTATCCTCCAAGACATAATTTTCAGACCTTTCTGATAGGTTTAACAAAATGGCTATGTCAAAATTTTGATTGGAAGTGTTTGGGGAAATGATAGGCGTGGAGGGAGATATTTGCACTCTGATCACCTCTGCCCTCTGACTAAAAAAAAGTGATCAACACTATTTCTCTCAATTTTCAATCGAATGAATCATTTTCGAAGTTTCTACGATAAAACCTGCTATAAAAACGTTATATGCCACAAGGACATAACTTACAACCCTTGTCCTGAGGACTATGAGGGGAGGGTTGTCATCCTCAAAGACATAATATCCAGACCTTTCAACTACGTTGGACAAAATGGCCATATCAAAATGTTGATCGGAAATGTTAAGGAAAATAATGGGCGAGGGGGGAGATTCTCCCCCTGATTACTTTCGACTATTAAAAAGGGCAATAACCCTCTCAATTTCCATAAAAAAAAGCCTTTTTTGAAGTTTTTACGACAACACTTTCTATATGACATTATATGCCCCCGGGGCATAAGTTGCAACCTTAGCCCTGAGGGCTTTTGGGGGTTGTCACACTCAAAAACATAATTTCCGGGCCCTTCAACTACGTTCAACAAAATTACTATATCAAAATATTGATCGGAAGTGTTCGGGGAAATGATGGGTATGAGGGGCATTCGCCTTCCGATTGCTTTTGACTATTACTAACGGCACTAGCCCTCTCAATAGCCCCCCCCCC
>JAQQPU010000706.1:64780-83704 GCA_029168905.1 Artemia sp. Kazakhstan ARC1039 | reverse complement strand
GGGGGGGGGGAGGTAGTTGCCCTCCAATCAGTTTCGACTAGCCTATTAAAAGGGGCACTAGCCCTTTCAATTTCCAATTGAATGAGCCTTTTTTGAAGCTTCTAAGACAACATTTTCTGTAAAAAACCTTATATATCCCCAGGGCATACCTTACAACCATTCCCTTGAAAGCCGTTGGGAGGGGGGGGGGAGTTGTCATCCTCAAAAACCTAATTTCCAGAGCTTTCATCTACGTTGAACAAAACAGCTATCGCAAAATTTTGATTAGATTTGTTTGGGGAAATGGTGGGCTTGAGAGGGGGGTTAGTTGCCCTCCAATCACTTTCGACTATTAAAAAGGGTATTAGCCTTTTCAATTTCCAATCGAAGGAGCCCTTTTTCAAGTCTCTACGAAAATGCTTTCCATAAAAACCTTGTATGCCCCCAGGGCATAACTTACAGCCATTGCCCTGAGGGGTTTGTCATCCTCAAAATCATAATTTCCAGAACTTTCAACTATATTGAAGAAAACGCCTATCTCAAAATTTTAATTGGACGTTTTTGGGGAAATGGTGGTAGTGAGAGGGGGGTTAGTTGCTCTCCAATCATTTTCCACAATTAAAAAGGGCACTAGCCCTTTCAATTTCTGAGGGGGTAATCATCCTAAAAGACCTAATTTCCAGAACTTTCAACTACGTTGAACAAAATGTCTATCTCCAAATTTTGATTGTATTTGTTTGGGAAAATGGTGGGCGTGAGAGGGGGGTTAGTTGCCCTCCAATCACTGTCGACTATTAAAAAGGGCACTAGTCCTTGGACTTTCCAATCAAATGAGCCCTTTTTCAAGATTCTACGACAAAGCTTTCAATAAAAACCTTATATGCCCCAAGGGCACAACTTATAACCCTTGCCCTGAAGACTGTGGGGGGAGTTTCCTAATCAAAAATATAATTTCCAGAACTTTCAACTGCGTTGAACAAAATGGCTATCTCAAAATTTTGATTGGGTGTGTTTGGGGAAATGATGGGCGTGGTAGGTGTGTTAGTTGCCTTCCAATCACTTTCGACTATTAAAAAGGGTACTAGCCATTTCCATTTCCAATCGAATGAGCCATTTTTGGAGTTTCTACGACAACGCTTTCTATAAAAACATTATATGCCCCCATGCATAACTTACAACCCTCGCCCTGAGGGCTGTGGGGGGGGGGAGGGGGTTGTAATCCTCAAAGACTAAGTTTCAAATAGCGACGAAGACCACGCTGCCTTTCCATCATAAACAAATAAGTAGAACAACAGGGAATTATTAGAGACATACTTTTTGGAAACGGTTATCCTATTGTCTTTATTAACAATACAATTAGCCGAAGATTGGCAAGACACTCCCGTAAAATTAAGGGTCTTTTGCAATGTGAAGTTCCCGTCAAGCCCTCAAATATAATTTACCTTCCATACATTCCAAAAGTCACTACAAGTTTAAAAAAAGTTTGCACACAAAATAATTTTTATGTCGTATTTACAAATAATTTTAAAATCATGAATTTCTTAAATTCTGGTAAAGATATAACCCCAGTTACTCGCCAGAGAGGGGTTTATCAAATACCATGTGACTGTGGCCATTTTTATGTTTGTAAAACCCATCAAAATTTAGAAAAACGCCTGCAACAACACAAAGATGACATAACTAAAGCTTTAAATTCTAATAGTACAAATATTTCCTTTGATTCTGCTTTAAGCAGTCACATATATGATAACCCTAGTCATAAAATGCTTTTTGAAGAAACTTGCCTTATTAGCAATGATTTAGGCATAAAACAGGTTGTTCGAGAGGCAATTGAAATTAAAATCAAAATATTTCTTTAAATAGAGATTTGGGGGAATATTCGCTTAATGCCCTATACACAAATTTAATTAAAAATGATTTGACTAACTATATTAAAAAACCAGTAAATAACTCCACTTAACCTATTACGAATAGACCTTCTAGGCTGGCTGCCAAGAAGGCGAGATTAGCTTTAAAAGTTTGTCTGTACGTATTTTAATTCCATCTGAATGAATTGTTCTCTTTCCATTTCGTTTGGAATACCAGACCTGGTTGAACTTCCTTGAAGTAATGATATTAGGGCTGTTTTAAAACATTTTTTTTAAACAGTTTTAATGATTGAATTTTAATGTAAGTTTCTTTGTTGTTTTTATTCTCTTTGTCTGTTTTGCTGAGGACGGCCCTTGGATATAGGGTCGAAATATTCATTTAAAGTTGCGTTCCACTGTCTTGAAAAAAAAAATTCCCTGTTGTTCTACTTATTTGTTTAAGACTAAGTTTCCAGAACTTTCAACTACGTTAAACAAAATGGCTATCTCAAACTTTTGATTGGATGGGTTTGGGAAAAAGGTGGGCGTGAGAGGGGGGTTAGTTGCCCTCCAATCATTTTCGACTATTAAATAGGGCTCTAGCCCTTTGAATTTCATATCGAATGAGCCCTTTTTGAAGTTTCTACGACAAATTTTTCTATAAGAACTTTATATGCCGTCATGGCATAACTTACAACCCTTGCCCTGAGGGCTGTAGGGGGAATATCCTCTTCAAAAACATAATTTCTATCTGGAAATCAACTACGATGAATAAGATGGCGATCTCAAAATTTTGATTGGATGTGTTTGGGGAAATAGTGGGCGTGGAAGGGGTGTTAGTTGCCTTGCAACCACTTTTGACAGTTAAAAAGGGCACTAGCCATTCCAATTTCCAATCAAATGAGTCCTTTTCGAAGTCTCTCCGACAACTCCTTCGATACGAAGTGCCCTGGTCTGAAAAAAAAATACATTGTGCCAACATCACTCTTTATTTAGGCAGCGCTATTGCGCTGCCTATGATTCATGATATGAGATTATATTCGTAATCATTATTTGTAACCTCTACAGATTTCTATTCGACGTCACTATCTCCATATTAGACCATGCGTAACCTGGAAGCGGAATCGGCGTCAGTGAAAAACATAGTTTCGAAAAAAAAACACATTTGAATGTTTGCAACCTTGCAGAACATAAATGGTTGGTGTTAAAACCCCCCAAAAATTACATGCTGAAAAGCATTATAAAGGGATGGTGAGAATTTCCAAGTAAAATATCACAGTTCGGGCACAATAAATTGCCAAAATACTGTAACGTCAAATGCGACTTAAAGTAAAACTGACCAGTAAGGTGTGAGCATAAACTGAGTAAAATTTTTAAAGAAATTCAGATATAATATATTAAGAAATGGATCCAAAAGAATGTCAAGAAACGGGTACAATTAAGTGCCATGATTATGCCTTTCGTTTTTTTCCCTTGTCTTGATGTGTGACATCTTTCTCTTCGGGACAGCTCTCAACTCTAGCACTCGTGGGACTAGGTGTTTTACTTGAAATATCTTTGGCAGTTTCACGACCCTTCCTTGAAGCAAGCCCAGACAGGTTCTTTTTGAAGAATGCTCGGTACTAATTTGCATCGACAACCGGCATGAATCGGATGAGAGACTATATCTTTTATCTTGTCGTCTGGCTAGTTCATAACCCAAATGATAGGCTTTGGAACCTTGAGATTCTCAACTACCCTTACTTCTGACATGCCTTTCTCCTTCACTCCCTGAAAGGTTATCTCTGGAGCAATTTGGACAACCTTACAATGATCATCTGCAAAACACTCTTTGTACCATACTCTTTTACAAATTTTTTTTTGCAGAATTCAAGCCATTTCACCTTTGAGAAAGGCACTGCTGAATATGTTTTATAGGTTTTTGAGCATGCCTGGAAATTCAGAAAATGCGATGGTTGAAACTGAATGATCACGTACGGATTTTGACGCTTTACTTTGATCAATTTTTTAACTAGGCCTAGAGGCGAGTAAACTTCCTGGTTCTTAAATGCCCTCTCAATAACACTGTGCATTGCATTTACTTCTTGAATAAGAAAGTGTCCGGATAAGAGAGCGACTCCCAATATTTCATAATAATTCTCTCAACCTGTGGATTTTTGAACAGGATGTTCTGCATATTGCAGCTCATGGTGGAGTTTCTATTTTGCGGAACACACGAATCGGTCCATTTTATTAACTTTCTAATATCAGGAAATGTTTGAAACACTGCATCGAGAATAGCTGCCAAAGCATTTGCGATGTCGTTTCCGCTCCTATCACCTTGCATCTCGGACTAAATGGCACAATAAACTTTGCAGATAGACTCCCCTGAGTTTCTCGTAAAATCTAGTTTAGCTGTGAGGTTGCAAACTGTAACCTATATTGTAAAAGAAAGCAGACATTTCTCTTGCGTAGGAAAAAAATGTTCTGGGTCAAAACAGAGTACTACCACTGAATGATTAGAACGGTCCTTATCACGCTCCTCTCTACCCTCTGATTTTCCTTTCATGTGCTTCTCGTAGTTCAACCGAACTGATAAATCAATGCCGTTCCTACTAGCAACCTTTACTTCCTCACATGTGTCACATCTATCGCTTTTGGGTACATGAAAAGCTAAGTTAAATTCTGTATTAAGCACTCTGCTATATACTGTCTCTCCCACAGGCTTTTCAGAATCAAAATGGCATTTTTCCTCATATAGTTCAAACATTTTTTGCAAATCTAAACTGCTGTCAAGATATTCACGGGAAGTTTTGGACCGACGGTAATGAGACTCCACTTTTGGACAAGACTTAATATGTTCATGAACGCAATTTAAAGCATCAGAGGTTATTTTGTTTGCAGGTGGTGGAGTTCGCTTGGGACTAGGTACATCACCGGAAGCATTGGTATTATGTGCATAATAAATCTGTTTCTGGTCCATGTCCAATGTTGACAGGTAAAAGTCTTTGCATGAGCGGTATGTTTTTCCCTTGGCTGTTACCAGGGGCGGATCCAGGATTTTTTTTAGGGGGGGGGCAAAACAGGTTGATCCGAAAAAATAAATTTAGGGGGAGGGGCGCAAAATAGGTTGATCCGATAAACTTGCGTTAGGCGCGCCCCTCGCCCCTCCCCTGGATACGCCACTGCCCACAAAATGCACTAATACGCGGGCGATTCTAAAAATTTGTGAAATTTTTGTCAGCAAGGTATTGGCAACTGTTTTCTATGACTGTGAAGGAGTTGGAGTTGTACTTGTGGACTTTTTAGAAGGTTAGAGAAGGGATCTTTTAGAGGGGATCTCTAGATTTTCCTAAAAATAGTCTTTAAGGATGGAAACATCACCTGGAGAAGTTATTTAATATTGAAGTAGGTTATATTTACAAATCCATTGTAATCATGGATGTTGTAAATCCATTGTATGTTGGAAGATCCATTGTAATAGAAAAATCAAGAAACAATTACAAAATTCTGCTTATTTTTGTAATAAGCAGAAAACATATCACAGAAAAAAAAATGCAAATAGGTTTTTAGTACTATGATTTCTCTATAGGCTACACATTACAAATAGTTTTATCCTGTCTATTAAATAGTAAAAATAAGTAAATATTTTGAATAAGTAAATATAACAATAAGTAATTCTTTTAATATGCAACTTTGAGGGGTTCCAGAACTACATGATTACACTTCTCCAACTCCTAAGTGGCAAGGTGTTGGGATCGGGGGCGTAATTTGTTACGAAGAAGAAGAGGGAAACTCCCCCGCCCCCACCAGAGCCCAGTTTGCCCCCCCCAGCTGAAATTTAGTTTCTACAAAAATGTAGTAAAACTAAGATAAGCCTGCATAATTCAAGCATTCACAGAAACCGGTCAGTTTTTTTAGCACATCTTTACCTTTTTCATTACTATATGGCTCTTTTTCAGTTTTACCTGTCATTTCCACTTTATTTGGGAAAATTGGCTCCAACTTCGCCCCCATCCCAGGATTTTGACGAAATTACGCCACTGGTTGGGATATAGATTTAGTGATCTACTAAGAATGTAGTTGCAAACCATGAACTGGATGACCTCTATTCCCTTCTGAATCAAAATGCTTGACAAGTTTAAAAAATAAGCGCATCACATTTACAAAATGTAAAAAAATTACAACTCTAATAATTTAATGTAATCTATTGGTGTTTGTAGGACCATAATTGCGTAACTTATTAAGGGGCTTGGAGGAGGAACATGCGGGAGGTATTCTTGCAAACCTCCAGTTAAGGGTTTTGGACCATATTTATTACAATGATACCGTTTTATACTTCCGAGCTTTTCCACTACAAGAGACACAAAAAGTGTTGTTTTAAGTGCTATATTGCACTTGCGGATGGTAGAATCGATATAAATCGCGTAGATATGAGCAATAGCTTTCAAATGTGCCATTAAACATCACTTCAAAAAGTTCTAGCTGCCCACTAGCCCCAACTTTTCCACTTGAGATACCAAAAGTGCAGACACAAAAAAAACGACAACAAAATTGCTGTTTTTAGTGCCATTTGGAACTTTCAGATGGTGGAATCTGGATGGATGGAGCAATATCTTTTATATGAGCCATTAAAATGTGTCTACGATGTTCTGGTAACCCGCTAGCCCCATCCCTTGAGAAATGATACAAAAAGTGCAATTTTTAGTACCATATGGCATTTGCAGATGGTGGAATTTATAAAAAGCACGTATATATGAGAAATACCTTTTGACTGAGTCATTAAGCATCTCTCTATGACGTTCTGATCAACCGCTAGCCCTAAAAAAAAAAAAAAACAAAAAAAAAAAAACGGGAGACAGATCAGTGTATAACCCATGCAAAAAAAAAAGTTTTGTTCAAGGTGGGGGACTTTAATTTACCTGTATAAGATTTTCGACTATGGTGAGTCGAATGGTACACTTTTCATTTTGATCTGACGTCATTTTCGAGGTGTCTCAGGCTTTTTTTTAATCACCATAAATTTCAGTTCGCAATAAGCTTGTACTTTGAAGATGAACTGAAATAATAGTTACCATTTCCGAATCAGTGTCAGATGGCAATTTATTTCACTAAGCAGTTTTTCTAAACGTGTTTTTTAACTTTTGGTTACTATGGGTTGTGGTTCGGTCCTTACTAGATTGGCTGCAACCATGATAGAATCATATAGAATTTTAATTCCATACGAGAAAAGAAATAAAAACAAACAAATTTCTATGATTTTGCAAAATAATTGATATCTTTTTTCTTTCTTATCTCTTTAAAAAAAATACAGTAGAATATAAAGAAAGAATTGACGAGGAAGAAAAGATGTCAAGATAACGAAAGATCTGCATAAGAATTTATTTGTTACTTTCAGTCTTGCCAACATTCCTTCGTGTTATTCATAAAAACTAAAGTTGTTTCAACGTATATATAAAAACCTTTAATTCAAAAAATAAGTTACAATTAATATGGCGGTCTTGGTGGTTGATTCGAAGGATAAGTGGGGTAAAAAGAAGCAGTGGGTGGAAACTGGGGATGTTGCCCAGGAAGCTTGGCAGGTGAAGCAGCCCAGGGTCTTGCCGGTGCCGCAGCTGGATACGGAACTTGCTGAAAAAGGAAAATGATGAAAAATATTGACAATACTGAGCAACTATTTTATTTTTTTTCCCTTAGGCAAACAATATAATTTTAGCAATACTAAAATTAAAAACAGAATCAGAAGGCGTCAATCACCCGGTTTTTTTTGTCGGGCTCTGTGTTTCCGACAAAAAAAAAAGGCAGAAAAGAAAAAAGACTTCTAAATTTTACTACCCGATGTTTGTTTAGGTGCGGTGGATGTTTGGAATACGTCTTAAACAAATGTTATCGAACGCCAGGAGTTTCTTTTCAAGTTGTTCGTCTGAATGCCTGAGTGCTTGAGTTGAATGCTTGAGTTCAGGAGAGTACTGCTGGATACGTCAGAATGCATAGTTTCCTGAAGGATGCACTTGCCTGGCCGATCTCGCTGGCATGATCCATTATTGTGGATTGTACTTCTCAAATATTTGAACTCCACGACTTCTTCTATCGTCAAGTTGTCGCACCGCTGCCATACTTTTTTTTTGGCGATTTATCTTTAGGCCAAAAGGTTCGGTAGCGTCTCTGACTTGGTTGAGGAAAGGCTGGAGCTTCTGCTTACAGGACTCTAGAAGACTGATATCATCTGCAAAAAAAAAAAGAATCTCCTAGTCTCTTACTATTTAACTGGATTCCATGCCCGTCACAGGTCCAGACAGTATAATCAGTGATGAGGATAAATAAAAGCGATGATAACACGCAACCTTGCTTCTGTCATGGCGCGGAAGTATTGGGTGTTCACACATCATTCTGTGTCTTTGTAGAGGGCTTCAATGATTCGGACGAGCATAACGGGAATGCCATAGTATCAGAGGACCTTCCAAAGCGTTCGGTGATCTATGGAATCGAAAACTTTCTCAAAGTCTAAGAAGACAAGTATAGCTTATATCGCCATTCATTAGCTTGTTCTCAGAGCATTCTGAGAGTGAATACGAGATCGGCACATTATCGGTTTGGCCAGAATCCGTACTGTTCTTCCCGGAGGTGGTCGTTCAGTCCTGGTTGGATTCTGTTAAGGAGGATACTTGCCAATACTTTGCCAGGTATTGAGACAAAGCTGATATCTCTTGTTTTCGCACTTTTTAGCATCGCGTTTTTTTTTCAATATTTTGACGAGAGTACTTTTCATTCAATCTTAAGACGAAAGCACTCGAGTATTTAAGTACTCCAGTTTTAAGTACTTTGTGAGAAAAAAAGCGGAGAAAGCTACATATCACCTCGGTATTTTGAAAACTTCAGGTAATGGCTAAATTAAGCTTATCTGTTCAAGTAGGCTGTCCTCTCTCCTCCATGTATCCTTAGAGACGAAATGTAGAAGAGTGCAAACAGTTGTAGTTTCCGCAGAACAAATTATTTTCTAGAGACAAAATCAAACCTTGACAGCAACCCTCCAAAAATTTTGACAGCCAGCCCTGATGTTGATGAGTAGTTATATGAAGACTGAAGCTTGAAGCCAAATTTGCACATTCAACTTCTTATCATACAACATTAATCATTTTTAATCTCACATAGTAAAGAAGAATTTAGTTTTCGCTCTCCAGCCAACTTCTTAAGCGCGAAAGAACTTGCTATCGACTAGGACTTTACGTCATGAGCATGTATGTGCATAGCCAAAATTGCAAAAGACATGTACATGAGATCCTTTAGATGGCATGTTGTGTGCATACAACCGAAAAGAATATAATTTTAAATCAGCAAAAAATATTTTCCATGAAATTTTCTTTTAATACTATAATAAATGGATGGTTTTAGAGTTGCCAAATCGAAAAAAGGCGTATAAAATAATACGCAGTTCACCTTCAATTGCTTTATTTTATTCCCCAAGGATTAAAGATGTTGTTCATCATATACGAAATTTTGAGACCGTCATTTTGATAACTGATACTATTATCTGAAACTTAAGAATTATCCCACTTGAGGCTAACATACCGACCAACAAGTCTAGTCAATTCACCCTGTTGAAAGCTTGTGCTTGGTCAACTTCTCAAGAAGTACCAGAAGATTTCAGACCGTTTCCTATAAATTTCATCTCAGCTTAATCTAATGCCATCTGGCCTTTCTCTTGCCTCCTTATGGTCTCCTTATTTAACGATACAGTTTTTATGCATCCTGAGAAGGTATTAAAGCCCTCGCTTCGCATCTTTATATCTGTTCGTTCCACATATTGGCACCAATAGTAATTTTACTGCGTAGGATTCTTATAAGGCTTCCTTCAAAGAGTGCAAGGATTTTCACTTTGAATTTTTTTTAAGGTATCCTATAAAGCTTGAAACAGCGTAAAAAGTTTTCCTCGGAACCTTTTCCTATAAATAAAAAATAAAACTTTGTAGGATTTCTTGGAAAATGTTCTAGTTGAAAATCCCTTGGTCCTTTAAGGAATACTTTATAATAGTACTATCCTACACTTCCCAACTTAACATAAGCTTTGTGCTGCCCTTCTATTCTTCGCAAAATAGCCATTTAATGTTTTTAAGCCACACTTAGCTACCTTGATCTCCCTCGTTTTGATTACCCGCTTGTTTTTCCACTCAAACGAATACCCTCTCAAGAAATGCCTCAGCCTCTCAAGAAATGACCGAAGATTCCACTCCATTTTCTAAAATTTCTTCTCAGCTTAATCTGGGGCTATCTCTCAGCTTAATCTGGGGCCATCTCTCAGCTTAATCTGGGGTCATCTAGCCTTTATCTTTCCTCCTTGCAGTCTCTTTAATAAAACCTTATAGCGATATGTTCTTTGTGCATCCTGGGAATATATCCTAGCCATCGTTTCAAATCTTTCGCATCTCAGCACCAATAATAAGTTGAACGCGTAAGATTTTTATAAGGTTTCCCTCAAAGAGCGAAAGCTCTGAAACTTTTTCAAGGTATCCTATAAAGTTGTTGGAAACAGCGCAAAAGTTTTTCTTGGAATCTTTCGCTACAAAAAAAAAGAAAACTTATAGGGTTTCTTGAAAAATGTTCCAGTCGAGAATCTTTTTGTTCTTTAAGGAATACTTTATAACAATAATATTCTATACATCTTAACTTAGCATAAGCTTTGTACTTAGAACTGTCCCTAAACAATTTCTTTGATTAACCAAGTTTTACATGAACTACCCTTGTCTTCTTCCTGAAGTAACCATGTTGATGTTTAGATCCACACTTAGCTACGCTGATCTCTCTTATTTTGATTACCCACTTAGAAATACATAGCCTTCGTACTATTAAGGAGCTGGCATCACTTTTTACTACCCTCATCCCAAAGATGAAAGGAAAAAATTTTCAGCCTTTTAGGTGTTCCTAGTAATATAAAAATTAGTATTTTAGTTCGTTTTACAAAAATAATTCTTATCTCATGTTTGTAGAAGAAAATAATACCAGCTATTAATTATGACTGATCAAAAACGTACGGAATTTGTTTTTTAATTTGAGGGCCCAATTAGAAAAAAACAGTTTATTTGATAACTTAAATGAGAAGTGCTCAGAAATTCGGTAAAATTTAGAATTTTTTAGGGCAAGGGGCGGGACCCCGAGGCCCCCTCCTGCGTAAGTACCTGCGTTGATCATAATTTATTTCTGGAACGCATTCCAAGTTTCAACCTTATTCAGAACCTTTACTCTTCCATACATTCCAAGGTGGAGCGAAAGCCATTTGGATTTGCTATTCTGCTTTCCAGATCTTTTCCTGCAATCTCACTTTAGGTACCTAAATACCCGACAAACATATTTACTTCTCCAATCGTTCCATGCCCTATCTTCATACCATCTTGGATAAAATACTCTGTGCTTAAATTTAGAGTTTCGTACATTTATAATAAGACCTAGTCTGGTACCTCATTACTCTAAAATACCAAAAAGAGAAAGTACTAAATATAATACTAACTGGTGTTGGATATCCATGTACTGGAGGAATATACTGCGGAATGGTGCCAGGCACTGGTGCCTGGTGAGTGATTTGTGTCTGAGAGTAACTTGAATTGACTTGCGAATAAATAGTCTCTAAAAAAAGAGAGAAAAAAAGAATTAACTTAAAGAATTGAGATATTTCTTTTATGGTAGAGATATCAAACAATACGCTCTATGGGCTAGAAGGACACAATGTACTTTTTAAGTAATCAAACCATAACTCCGAATTTGCACAGCTACGTTTTCAAGCAAAACAAACTCTTCTGTGTTTTAAGTCAGATTTTATTCGCTATTGTGTTTTGTTCTGTTGCAAGCTCATTTTTATTACGACACGTTTTAAGAGAGCCAGTGAAAAATATATGAACTACAAGAATAACTATAGGCTGTTAAAAAATGATAAGTTATGAGAATTTTCGAAAAAAAATTTCTTTGTGAGAAGCCATCCTGTTTCTAAGGGAGTACCTTTAATGTAGTAAACCGACGGTTCATTAAGATAATGTTGCTGTGCTCGAAACGAAGCGCAAATTGAAGCCAAATTAGTTATTTAAACACTGCAATTTTTTTTATCAGAATCTTTACAATATGTCCCCAACGAAAAAACCATTCTCACACTTGGAAACTATATTTTCGCCCTCTTGTACTATAATGAAACTGAAACATGCTCTTTAATTTTGAGCATGACATTTTTGATCTTTTTTTTAATGCATTTACTTAAAAATTACTCTCTCAAGGGATTCTATATTGTTGTTATAGTTCTCTTTTGCCACTCATGCGCTTGTTCGAGAGAAAGGCTTAAGGTTTATTTTCCCTGTGCAACTTTTTTAGTATGCAATTTTTCCGCAGTCTCAAAGTTTTAATTTTTAATGGAAAATACAGCATAAATATTATACAATATGGAAAATTACAATACTCTCCATTAAAAATTTTTGAGACACATCAGTCGCACAGCTTTCGTCATGAATCCGCCTTCGCGCGTGCTTAATGACAATGTTTTAGCGCATTGCAATGGGAATATAGGAGACCTGTTGAAGCTATTGCTGTGATGCTTTGGTAAACATCTCAAACCGCGTGCTGTGATGTTTCCCATTTCTGATCCAAATTTTCCATTCTGTATAATATTTATGCTGTGATAGAAAAGGGCAATTTTTCTGGACAATTTTTCTATCATTCAATAGACGAGATTCAGCTTCATTCATCTACTAAATTACATTTTCGAAATTTGCTTTGCATTTTTTAGACTCAAAACTACGTTGAAAATTAGCTGTGAGTTTTGTAAAATTGTTTGTGAAAGAAGGAAAATTTTACTGCTTTTAAGCAAGTTTAGATCATCCTTCAAGAAAAGTCTGGTCAACATAATAATTCTGCCACGCTGAATGGATCTTAAACTAATGAACCCAATTATATAACAATCTTGTCATTTTTGCGCAAATTGCAGCTGTAGGCTAGTCGCAGAAACACATGTTTCAAAGAATGTTTTCCAAGCAAGATGAGGAGTCCAACAAGGATATGTTTTGGAACCACTTTTTGTCTAGCGTATGTTAATGCGTAAAGATTTCGCTGGTGCAAGTTTTACAATATTTGCAGACAACACAGCAATAATAACTGGAGAGGCGAACCTTCAAGATTTTATAGCTCGCGCAAATGATGTCCTACAGTACGTGAGTACATTTACTAGTCTTAGCAGTCTAAGTGTTAAAATCAGTAAAACTAATATATGATTTAAACCGTGATGCCAGTCATATCTTTACTTATTCAACAGACCATCTCTGAATCAGTTTAAGTCTGTCTAGGGTAAAATAAATTTTTCAAAATCTAGGGGGGGGTTCAATTTTATCAATGAAATACCATAAATGCATTTTTCAATGAATATACCATAAAAAAATTAACAAGCTGTGTGTGGGGGGGGGGGGTGCGAAATAATCCAGAGGGACCAAATCCTCCACCCACAATTGACGCCCTTGTCCCGAATTATCCTTTTAGCTGCCGCTTCTGTATCCACTACCTTACTCTCAAGGAACGCTCTTTTGTTGTATCTTGTACTTTTTTCTTCTAAATTCCATGCTGGAACTCTTCTTGGCACAAGTTCTTTTAAATTCTATATGGAAGCCAGTTCCGGACAGGAACCAAATCTTGCCTCGGTAGCCAGATTTACCGCCATCCCATGAAAAAGATGTCTTCACATAAACGAGAGGTTGCCTCGCTTCTAATTGAGATCATTGTTAAAAAATAAGTTTCTCTGGCCGTTAAAATTTACCAATAGATTTGGTAACTGTCTGTAGCTCTAAAGTAAAATATTGAGAAGATATTACTTTTTGAGTAAAAGATGCGTTCGTGCATTAAACAATGGATATCAGACGTATGCAGTGGATAAAGAATTCGACAAAGGGGGGGGGGAATCTTTTCTCTTCATAAATGAATTTTTCCAGAATTAAGAGCTTTGGCAAGCCTACTCTGTTTTTTCTCACAGCTAAGGGACTGGGTTGAAACTTTCAGGGATACTTTTGATTTTGCGGTGACTGCCATTTTGTACTGGGGGGGGGGAGAGGGGGCAAAACAATTTTATCCGATCCTGGCAAAAGTGTAAGCGGTTTTTTTCTTTTTTATTCCTGTTATCCGACAGGCCACGCAGGTAGTTGTGTTTACAATAAACAAAAGCTCACTGGTAAAAAATTGCTTTTGACATTCTTTTTAGATACCTGTTCAAACGAGCTTTTTTCTTCTTTTTCTTTACAAAAGTCTAGGAATACTTGCAAGATTTCCTCTATCTGTCAGATATACTATTCCGAATTTACATAGCGATGTCAATAGGTTGCTTGACAATATTTACCTTCTTCTCTCAGAACATGGCGTAATTCTGCATTATTCTATAAAATACAAATTTTACAAGAATCTACAGTACTCGGTGGCGCCCACTAAAGTAGAAGAAGAAAACATCTTTTAAAAAATTCAAATTATTAACTTTCAACAAAAAATACAACTTTTTAACTTCGATAAATACAAAATTATTAAGACTTTAAGGAATAAATATCAGCATGTGTATATTAAACTGAAAATGCACATTCAATTGTATTTTTTTCAGTGAATTGTAAATTATGTTCTGGTCTTGTGAAGGTATGGGGGTTGTCAGCCTCACTCATGTTAATTTCTGCTCGTTTTGGGTTTGACTCGGTTATTTATTGTAATTTCCGTCCGTTTTGGGTTTCATTTATTTATTATAATGGTGATTTGTGGTAGTTTTCAGATTAGTAGATTATTTGATTTTATTTCTGCTCACTTTTGGTTTGGTGGAGTTCGTTACTTTTCTTAGAAAAACTTACTTTGTGGAAAAATGTTTTTAAATTAATTTCTGTTCGTTTTTATTGACATAGTCTTTTTCATGGAAAAAGAAAATAAAATTTCATATTTTTCATTTTTCCTGTAAGGATCCTAGTTTGGGTTGCTATTTGTATGTTGAAGAAACTTTTTCAACAATTTTTAACAACATACATTCTTTTGAAAATCTTGACACAAATAGTATCGTTAAATTTAGTTTTATACCTCCTCCAGTTGACCTGAAAAATGAAACTTAATACCATTCCCAAAAAATTCTATCTATGCTCTTTGAAAACATGGATACACTTACACTCTTTTGATTGAGCTAAATTGTCAACTTAATACCCTTAGTCGTTCTTAGGATACTTGCTGAGATGGTTTATTGGCAACCAGCATACACACCGTGCCTTTTGATTTAGCTTTAAAAGCAACATTCAGTTTAAAGCATAATGGGCAAACTACATGACTGTGGGGAGTTGACATACCCAACATCCTTAGAGATATAGTTATTGGACGCTCAAATATTCTGAACAAAATACCTGTTTTAAAATTTGGATTAAGGTAAGAAAAATCTTAATCAATACAATAGTTATAACAACATTTTTTCTACTTTAGCTAACAGAGAGCAGAGCTCGATGCGTTATCTTAATACATTGAACATAAATATAAAATTAAAACTTCACAGTAATACACCTTCAGAAAAAAATAACACAAATCAAGAAAAAAATGGCAAAGAGGCAAAAAAAGAAGGCGAAAGAACGGAGAAAAAAGAGTAGAGGCCAACCCAGCGTGAGTTTTAACTAAACCTTTAGAAATGATTAGAAATAGATTAAAAATGAATCCAACATTTGCAAGTCCCCCCATTCCGACAAAGAATAATCTTCAAAACAATTTTTTTATTGATAAACGATTCTTAGGAATTACTTCGGTTAGGTTAAATTTAATTGCAGTATAGGGGATCTGGTACCTTAATGAAAATCTAGCCCTTTCTGAGTTAAGTAGAGTAGATGAAGCTTCTTGAAACGAACTTGGAAAGAAAAAACGGGAACCGTTGCCATAGCCATATCACGGGAATAGTTTTTTGGGGAATGAATGTCAAAAACCACATTGCTGTTTGTAATTCTTTTAGTTGTTTGGATTAAGTATTTCTAGAAATAAAAAGGGGTTTGGGTTTCTGATACGTGTTCTAGTTTTGAAGGGCGGGGAATAAAAGAGCCGAGAATTCTTACTGCCTTATTCTGGATTATCTGCAGAGATTGTAAGTGAATCGTAAACATGTTGAGGTATGTTATAGGACAGTATTTCAGATAGGATTCAATAAGTGAATAATACAAGATTTTAAGAATGGAAAAAGGAAACACGTGCTTTAATCTATAAGGGCATCCCAAATTATGGGCAAACTTCAGAAGCAAAAAATCAGAGTATTGGCGAAAACACAGCATCTCATCTACAATGATCCCAAGGTACTTCTTAACCCTTTTTATCCTATTTTGATTTAAGATTAGTTCCTCTATCCTGATTTTATCAAGTGCCTGTCTTGAGTGCCCAGAAATCTTGAGCTCAGTTTTTGACAAGTTTGGGGACAGATAGGTTAAAAGAAAACCACGTATTAAAAGAATTCACTGTTGTCATTCAATTTTCAACAAGCAAGGAAGGAGTTGGGGCTTTTACTGTTACTGCAGTATCATCTGCAAAAACTACAGCTTGGGTATCATTAGGCATCTTGGTAAATCATTAATATAGATTAGGAATAATAAGGGACCCCTGACCCCTGAGGGACACCAATATTATCTAGAGATCTAGGACCTGATACGTGACCATTCACATCCATATTCATTTTTCGACCATGTAAGTAAGATCTTAATAATTCAAGTCTTTTGCCTTTGATTCCCGCATTATTAATTTTTTCAACCAGGATTGTGGTTTTATCGTGCCAAACGCCTTCTTTATGTCATAAAAAAGAGTAGAAAATTGATTTTTATCATTTAGAGAATCAGTAATACTTAGTAAAAGTGCGGCAATAGCTTGTTCAGTCGAATGACCAGACCTAAAGCCAAATTGACCCTTAGCGAAAAAAATTATTTTATCAAAATATAAAACAATTAGTTTTTAATTAGATTTTCTAATACCTCAGACAAAGGGGAAAGAATCGCTATTGGCCGGTAATTACTTGGGTCGGTCTTATCTTTTTTTTTTAATTGGAAGGACTGGGGCAACTTTCCATATTTCTGGGAATATCGTAAGTAGTAAGGATGTATTAAAAATATGAAGCAATGGGGAATTACACTAACGAGATTTTTCAAAATATTTGCAGATAATTCGTCTAAACCTAATGAATTTCTACTCTTTAACTTCATTATTACACTTTGAAGTTCATTGGGGGGTAACAGGAGCAATGAATATACGAGGACTATTCAGAAACTAGGGAACGTTTTTTAATAAAACAAAAACTAGGTACATGAAAAATATTTTAATATACATCTGAAAGAGTGACTAAAATGCTACTTTTCTACATAGTTACCATACAAATTAAGGCACTTATGGTAGTGGTGGACAGGCATCGAAATTCCTTCATCATAGAAATCTGCCGCCTGTGATCTCAGCCACTCGGTAACGCACGCCCGGAGCTCGTCGTCGTCATCAAAACGCTGTGTCACTAGCCAGTTCTTCATCTTCGGGAACAAGTGAAAATCACTCGGTGCTAGGTCAGGACTGTAGGGTGGATGTGGGAAAATCTCCTATTTGAATGAGTTCCACGAATCCTCTCATCAACTTTGGCGAGAAGATCGTCTGTCACAATGCTCGGGCGTCCATTCCTCTCTTCATCATGCACGTTGGTTCGGACATTTTTAAACCGGATACACCATTTTCGCACTGAACTTTCATTCATTACGTCGTTGCCATACACTTCGCACAGTTGCCGATGAATTTCTATCGGTTTTTCGCTAACAAAAACCGTATTACGACAGCACTTCACAACTGGCGGGATTTGAAATTGCAGCGCATATTTAAAATTGGAATATAGGGAAAACGGGAAGTGCGGAGATGTTCTTGTTCTCACGGCTGGATGCCGACTGAAGCTACGAGAGCCAGGGTTGCCAACTTTTCGGTCCATAAATATGTCCCCTGAGTATCCAAAATTATGTCATTTTTAGCCAAAATATGTCCATATTTCGTCTTATATATGTCCAAAATATGTCCATCTTGAAATCTCAGAACCTAGAGGTTATTTTTCTTATCAATTGGGATATTGACCAAAAGACGCTTTGGAAACATGTTTCAAAGCGGCCAGTCAACATCAAATATATTGAAAACGAAAAAAACTATTTAATACAAGCACAAAACTCATAAAAACAAGTAAACACTAAAAATAATTTGTGGGAGCTTAAGATTAATCTTCTAGAAAAAATTCATCTTGAAAATTATGTTCAGCATGATAGTCAGCCTTATTTCTTCCTTTGCTAGCTATTTTCCAATCGAAGTATTTCTTGCGCATTTCAAAATGTATAATCCAGGATTCCAGCAACGTTCCAGAACGCCAAATTAGTTGCTTGACATGCATTAAACAACTAGTCGTTTGCATTAGAAGACCATTCCGTAATTTGGTTTTGATGTTACCAAGTAGCGTAAACTGTCTTTCAGCAGCTGCTGAAGAGTGTGGCAGGCCACATAACGTTAGCATAAAATCACAAAGATCCTTGCATTTTTCTTTATCCTTGGCATCCTTACATTTTCTTAGGGCAGACCAGAAAACTGATGGATTTGCTTATTCAGAACGGAAATTAAAAGTTCTAGTGTTCTTTTTCAGTGACCAAAAAGAATGGAGGGCAACTAAGCCCCCTCCCACGCTCACTTTTTTCCCAAAGTCACCGGATCATAATTTTTAGATAGCCATTTTGTTCAGCATGCTCGAAAAATACAATAACTATGTCTTTGAGGATGACCCCCACAGTCTCCGGAGGACGGTCTGCAAGTTATGAACTATGTCCAATGTTTACATATAATATTGGTTATTGGGAAGTATACAGAAGTTTTCAGGGTAAATTTTTTCAGGTAGTTGGGGGGGGGGGGGGTCGGGTTTTACGTGGGAGGAGCTTTCCGTGGAGGAAGGGACATTGCTATGAAGGGGGCGTCGGATTTCCCAGCATTATTTAAAAAACAATAAGAAATTAAATAAAAAACAATTTTCAACTGAAAGTAAGGAGCAACACCAAAACTTAAAACAAACAGAACTTAATACGTACATGATTGGGTTCACCCCCTAGTCATTACCTCGCTCTTT
>JAQQPU010000706.1:43799-57835 GCA_029168905.1 Artemia sp. Kazakhstan ARC1039 | reverse complement strand
AAAATATACGGTAACAAACGCAATAATTTCAAAAATCTGCCAAACCATTGAAGTCTTTCTTAAATCAGTTCTATTGAATCGATAATAAACCTTTTTACGCAACGACCTATTTATTTGTTGTTTCACCTGTGGACAAAGTATCAACTTTAAATGCGCTCGATTAGCGCGGCCTACAGGTAGAAGAAGTTTATAAAATCAAAACGTTGCCATAAATGTTAAGAAACAAAAAAGAAACACTATCCAGCAAAGACAGCACGAGATACCAAAATACAAGCTGACAATATTGCCCTTCAGATCAGTTAAAAGTAGCCCAATCAGCTGCAAAATAAATTCCTCGTCAATATTAAGTTTTTAAAATAATTCTGATATTGAATATGCTCTGTAATTATCGATTTTTTCATACACTTCGTTCTGATTTGCAACAATTGCATACCTGGTAGCAGTGGCACCTCGGGGCCTCTCTTGCGCCCAGGCCAAAATATTGATTAGCGCCCTCCTCCCCCTATCTCCCACAAAATTTTCAGGCCAAATTTTAACCAAATTTTCGTTTATTAACAAAAGTACTCTTAATTTATTAAATAATTAATAGATTACTGTTTAATTATTTATTAACTTGTTATTGATTATTTCAATTTAATTATTTTAATAACTATTATTTCATTATTTTTATTTTATCAATTAATTAATAATTTATTAATTATTTTCATTTATTAATCATGGCCTCTACTTTATTTTGATAATAATAAAATTTCAAAGTTACAAAATGATTATAACCATTACATTATTTATTTGAAATTTTACGCCTCTAAAATTTTTGCACCCGGGACTCTCCCCTAAAACCTTCTCTGATTGGTAGTAATTCTTCTTTTTATTTATATACATAACTTAGTACTTCTGATAGAAATTCTAGAGAGTAAACTCGTACATTGTTTCA
The DNA here is from genome assembly GCA_029168905.1 of Artemia sp. Kazakhstan ARC1039. Lineage (NCBI taxonomy): Eukaryota > Metazoa > Arthropoda > Branchiopoda > Anostraca > Artemiidae > Artemia > Artemia sp. Kazakhstan ARC1039. Next base: position 56,901 of record JAQQPU010000706.1, on the reverse strand, counting down.
CTTCTTCTAAGGATATGCCAAATGGAACTTTCTTTTCCATTTCCTGTGATTGATAGGTAATTTAATTTTTTTTCAGTGTTGATAGCTGATGAAGGATTAAGATACGGCATTAGACCCTTAAAATCCAAACCGGCTTTGTTGATCTCCGTTTTAAGGCCCTTCTGTGAGGATGAGCAATGGGGAGGGGCAGCCCTTCTGTGCTTTCGCACACCCTTCCCACTTACCTACCCCAGATTTCTCGAGGTACCCAGTTAGAGCTGAGTCGACTCTGGCTGAGCTTTCAGTCACGCCACTGACCCCCGTCCCAAACGAAATAACCGGCCACACCAGGAACTGAACCCCGCCCCTCAGACAAAGGATTCCAAACCCAGCACGCCAACCATAGTTGGTAATCTAAAATAACAAAGTTTAAGGTTACGCTAAATACTGGTTCACCATTTACTAGCTCTTTGAACTTAACTTTAGTCGTTCGTTCTTGCCCCGTTTAACCATATTTTCACTCAATGAGAATTGAACAAAGTAGCAGAAAACAAATTCATAGCTCAGGAAGACTGCTGTACAGTACACCGCCGTCTTTGGAATTTTCAGAGCTTCGATAGGTTTTTACATAAGAAAAAAATAAATTGCTCCGTTTTTTTTTGTTTTTTTTTTTGCATTTTTACGCGTTAAACTACAAAAAAAAATAATTCTTTTCAGGAAACAAAAACTAGTATAAATATCTACAATTTTATCCAATTACATGTCAAAGACAGTAAAACTAAGACTAGAAATTCGAGATAATAAAATAAAAATTATTATAGCATTTCCAGGTACAACCTCGACGCTGCAATATTTCTCCAATTTGATTCTGCACCGCCATGTTGCATATGGCACTAGTGTTCAGTAATTTTTTTATCCTTTTTACTTTAACCAGGTGACGCTAAAGGTTTGTGATGCCTTAATGTATTTCGGATATAAATTGCTTTTAAGAACTTTTAACGTTAAAAAGTGATGTTTATTACATGTCAATTCGCATGCACTTATATTCGGAATTGACAAATAAACATTCTGAAATATAATTTATCTCTTTGTCATTATGATTAAGCAACTAATCATTAACAAGTATTGGGTATATCATTTCAAATATTGGATGTATATAAAACAATATATTGGGTGCAAATTTGAAGATTTTCATAGGCCATTCAGCAGTCAGCAATAGCAATGTTAGTTAGACAAGTTTAGATCCAAGCACTGTAGTCATTAGCGAGTGTAGCTAGAGGTCATTTTGGATGGACGGGGCACGGGCAAAACCGTCTTATGAACCTCTACTAACATTCATTACATTAATACATGGCTTAAATTTGCAAAGTATTTAATGGAACTTCCAACTTGGACAAGTAACTTTTTCTGCAAAGAAAGTATCAATTGGTAAACCCAGTTGGGGCTATTGAGTAGCGTATTCGTGATTTCACTACTAAAATCACGAAGTCTTCAGTAGTCTTCTGGGCAGTCTTTTAACAGTTTTCCAGTAGTCTGTCAGAAGTCCTCCCATCCTTAGTCATTTGTGTTTGTCCCTTGTTTAGTTGTCAAATTGTTTTCATATCTGTAGTTTCTTTTTTCTTTTTCTTGATTTTTACTCTCTTTTTCTGGCCTCTTCCAAGTTTTTCTGAGACGGGTTATAAATAAATGATGATGATGATGAATAATTGCTTTGGAATGTAATACAATTCTCTTCATCTTTGGCAATAACATGACAATTATGCCAAAAATGTTGGAAGTAGTGTGAAATACAGGCTAAGAATGAAAAGTTTGGAACTAAAGTGAAATACAGGTTTAACTACAACAAAACCAAACACAGTGGTAAATAAGTGTTTTCAAGCAAACATTAAATATAAATATGTATTATGTGATAATACGTAAATATGTTATTAATATGTTATTAATACGTTAATATGTGATAAATATGTTATAATATGTTATAATATGATAATTAATATGATAAATATGTTATTAATACATAAATATGTGATAAATATGTAAATATGTTATATGTGAGGTATCTATTAAAACCTCACAATTATTACAAGAATAAAAAAGCAGATATCGCTCACTGTTGTAATGAAAATAAAGGTGCTATTTTGCATACCACTTCATCAATTATTAGAATATCTCGTACAATGCAAGACATAAAACTTAGATCATGAATGCATTGAAAAAATGATTTTTAGCTAAGGCAAGGTATTACTCTTTTGGATCAGTCATAAACAGAGTTATTGGTGTAATTGTCTGGAACACTCATATGAATATATCAAGAAATTACTATAAGAAATTCTACCAGTTTTTCTTTTTTATATAACTTATGTGCGGTAAAATCAAAGCGAAAACAAGGCAGTTACCCTCAAGCAATTCTTGGGTCACTTCTTCAACGTATTTCTCCCACCACTTCCTCTGTCCAATGATTTTGCCTTCCCAATCAAGTATCTCGCATTTCTGAAGCTTACAGGCTAAATACATCAAAGCCACGGCTATTATTTCCGGCTCCCATTGTAAACAAAGTGTTGTACATAAGCTGAAAAAAGGTTGAAGATAGAGATTAAGCAAACAGTTAACTTGGATAAACGAATATATAGGGATGGGTATAAAGGTATTTATTTTCAATGAGATTGAAAAAAGATACGCATGAGGTCATGCAGAATCGACATATATCAAACAAAGACATACTAACATTATCATACAGGGTTTAGAAGACACAGAAAAGGGTACAAAAAGGTGTAGAATTGACATAAAGTTGGCTCAAATAAACTTAAAATTCTCGAAGAAAAAAAACAAACACAAAAAAACCGAGTTTCACAAAAATTTATTACTACTACTACTAACAACTCACCACAGCACCAAGCCGCCTGAGGCCAACACAACTACGCACGCTCCTACTCCATCCCAATCTATTCAAAGCCTCCCTTTGTACACCCTCCCAGGAATTGCCTATTTCCTTTAAATCTTTCTTTATGACATCCTCCCACCCCAGACGTGGACGACCTGCCTTCCGTTTAGCCTTAGACGGTTGGCCGAAAAGGTCAATCTTCGGCAATCTGTCCTCCTTCATCTGCACAACGTGCCCTAGCCACCTCAACCTTTCTTTCATTATAGCCCTAGAAAGCGGTATTAAACCATATTTTTCATCCAGCTTACTGTTTTGAATACGGCCAGTTAGCCGGGTACCCAGAACAATCCGTAAGCAATTCCTCTGGAAAATATCTAGTAAATCTTCATCCACTTTTCGGAGCGCCCATGCTTCAGAGCCATATTTGACCATCGTCATCACTGTAGCTTATAATATTCTAATCTTGATTTGCAGACTTATCTTCCTATTCATCCAGACTTTTTTTAACTGTGAAAAAACTCCTTGAGCCTTGGCTATTCTACTTTTGAACATCTTCACTGCTCCCGCCATCTTTACTAATAATACTACCAAGGTAAGTGAAGCTGCCCACCTGATCAATCTTTTTGTTACCCAGCTTCACCTTTTCATCTTCACTAATTCCTAGCCTTAGTGACTTAGTCTTCTTAACATTAGTTTTCGAACCTATTCTAGCACCCTGAATCTGCAAAACCTCTAAATGTTCATTCATTTTGCTCACACTTTCATCTAGGATGCTTAAATCATCAGCATAATTTAAGTCCAGGAGACTTTTTCCTCCCCATTTGATTCCGTGATTTCCCATTGCCTTTCCTGTGCTCCTTAAGACAAAGTCTATCAAAATAATCCATATAAAGGGGGATAGAACACAAACCTACTTAACTCCTGATTTAATACAAAACCTACAGCTAACCTCATTTCCTACCTTAACCGCAGCAGTGTTATTCTCGTATATAGCACTAATAACTTTAATATATTTGTCTGGTATACCACACAAGGATAAAACCCTTGCTAAAGCTCTTCTATCAACAGAATCGAACGCTTGCTCATAATCTATAAAACTGAGGACCAAAGGTATTGCCCTTAAGATATACAAATCAGAAAAAGCCAGTATACTTAAAACATAACATTCAGAATGCATAACTAAAATAAGTGATTTTTGGTAGCTTGCAGTCAAAGCTCTCAACTAATTCTTGTTTTTGCATGTATTGTTTTTTTTTTATCGGAATTAATATCTTTTTGGCAAATTCCTCTTAATACCTCTTAAACAAATACTGACTTCAGCTCCAAGTAACGACAGTACTATTCAAAATGTTCATCACCTATTTCGGTAGAAGTCCGTCTTCCCTTGTTTCTACTTTAATTGCATTTGCAGCTATTATCTAAAACTATAAGCGTGAAGGTGAACTTAGGACAAGTCCCACCTGGCAATTAAGTACAGACCATTACCATCAGCAGAAATTTGCCGGTAAACCTAGCTTCTGAATTGTCTCTGGCTGAGAGCAACATTCTGCTGCCATGAAGGGAGTTTTCGTTGTAGCAGTGTCCAAGCAGGTAGTATCGGCACAGTCAGATTTCGCCAATTTCCTATAGCTCTTCACAAGCATTACTATCTACGAATCGGTGACGAAGATAAAACTAAATTAGGACTAAAAATGCTTGAAGATCTCTTGAAGAGGAGGAGCAAAATGTAAGCTTTAAAGAGGATGGACACAGGAGTTTTCACTAACGTGTCGGCCTCTAGCAATTTAACACTGCGGCGACACTGTAGTAGCAATGAAACATCGTTAACTAGTGAATCTTCCAAGTAAAAACGTTCAGATATTACGACTAATTAAAAGACAGCGAAAATAGGAAACTAAATAGAATCTTTGACACTTTAACATGGCCGTAATAGGAGTTGGGGTTTTACGCAGACGAAAAAGAAAAAAAAAACTAAAATTCAGTCTTGGGTTTAATACATTTTAATTCAATTTCAATAAAAATTCGAAGTATAAGAAAGAAACTCAAAGTGAATTAAAAAGTAGAAAAAAGGTAAAGATGAAAAAAACTTTCTTTTGTTCCCATTGGGTAAAAAGGGATCTTTAATGCTTGGCCTGATGTGAAGCAAAAATAAGAGATAAAAAAGCAAATATAGTAAAATAAATACGACTAATAGCTTTAATTAAGTGTTGTTAATTAGCTTTGTGATTTTGCATGCTAACACCATACGGCGTTGTTTTATTTCTTGAGAGACAGACTTGAATTCCCTCTATTATCCATTACATATATTCTTCCCCTACCTTTCCGACAAAAATATTTACCCTTCAAATCTGTTTACAAATTGAATTTTTGAAAATCACCCTTTTAATAATGACATTAAACTGGAGTATTGGAACAGTACAGGAAAATAAATAAATATCCCCAACGACAAAACTATAAAAACAATCGCGTCAAAGGAATCAAGCAAGAGAATGATAAGAACCAAACCACAAGTAAGCCTCTTCATTTAGTGGCGGATCCAGGGGGAGAGGGGGCGCGCACCCCCTCTAGCGTAGTCTAAAGCAGTGTAATTTACTTAATTAACTCAATTTTGCGTTAATTAAACTTGCTCCTAACACAAGTTTATCGAATCAACCTATTTTGCCGGCCCCCCCCCAAATTTTTTTTTATCGGATGAAAAAATTTTGCGCCCCCCCCCCCCCCTAAAAATATTACACATAACTGCTAAATAGTAACTGTTAAATATTTAAATAACTGTTATACTGTTACCGTGAATGTCCAAAATTGGTGAATTTCGACATTCACTGGTGAATGTCTGAAATACCTATTTTTCTCCCTGGATTTAGTCAGCGTTGCCAGTCAACTTTTTCAATTTAATAAAAGGTTTGATGATGATTGTTTAGATTAAATTTAGTTAGGTTAGCTTAGGTTCTTAACCTATTTCTGATATTTATAACCAAATTTAACCTAATCTAACCTAACATAATCTAACCTTACTTTAACTTTTACCATCATAGCTTGCATAAGACTGAAAAAGCTAACTCGCAAAGCTAATTGAATCCAAGGAGAGAAAAAGGAATTTCGGACATTCACCAGTGAATGTCAACATTAACCAGACTTCAAACATTCACGGTAACATAACAACAAAAGATCAATAGGACCGAACTTAAGAGCCTCCTTTCAGTTTCTATACACTTTCGGTCTATAAAAACATAAACAAATAGGTGTGAACCAGGGTCAGGCTTTTTTAACATCAGTCTGGAACACCAAATCACTCTGATTAGAATAGTGAAAAATATGAAAATATAATATTTTCAGCCTTATACAATTTATGACATTATTAAAAAATTGTAACCTAAGAACGTGTTGTTTTGTGGTTGTTCTTTTTTCTGACTACGAACAGGATGTTAAAGTTAGTTTCCTACTTTAGGAGGGTTTTAAAGTTTCCTATGTAGATTTGTAATCCCCCTCTCCTCCTAATCTACTAGTAAAATATTCAAACATTTTCCATAGAATTCAACATTCTAATTGTGCATTTAAAAGGAAGCTTAAATGCAATTAATTTAGAAATATATGAAACAAAATTCAAATGGGTCAGATCTACAGACAAACGACAGAGAACATTCAAAATAGGTCCTATAGCCAGCAGACACACCCACCATAGGGAAGGGGAGAGACACGGCATTTGCTCTCCTCTAGAAAATCGACAAAGGTCCAAGAAAAAGTGCCAAGTTATATTCTATTTAGAAACACAAGTCTTTTTCTGGAGGTGAGCCATTTCCAAAAATCTATCTCGGGTAACATGGTGACCAAAAATGGGCAACCATGGTAACCATACATCATTATCCTTTTCTCTCCCCTTTTCAAGTTTCTTTATTTTAATACCATTATTATGCATAAATTCTAGATTATTTTACTTGGCTGGTCTTTTACTTCCAGATTTTTGATTTTTCTTTAAGATCACAAAATGCAGGTTCAGCTCTTTTACAGCTTGTTTTCACATTGTTTGTTAGTTATGTTAGAGAGCCATTCTAGCTGAGTGGTAAAGACACTAAACTTGAAACCGTGTTTCCATAAGGACAGGGGTTCGAGTCCTAGTGTCACTGGTTATTTGGTTTGGAACGAGGGTCACTCGCCTAACTTTATAAGCTCAGCCAGAATCGACCCATCTCTAGATAGGTACCTGGAGAAACCTGGGGAATTTAAAAGGAAGGGTGTACGAAAGCACATAATTGCTGGCCCCCATTGCACTTCATAGCTAAAGGGTTAGAAACGGTAATCAGCCGGTCTGGTTTGGACTTCAAGAGTCTGGTACCGCATCCTTTTCTCCTCTTTTAGCTACTTTAGACGCTATAATTAATCTCTTTAGTTAATTAGACGCTATAGTTAATTTTAGACGCCATAGTTAATTATTAACAGGTTTGTTAATAGTCGAGCTAAGCTTGCAATGATATCCTGCTCATAAACAGGATATCATTCAAGCTTTTCATACCAAGAAACCCCAATTCTGATGTCCAATATTTTATTTATTATTAAAAAATATTAATTATATTACATCTATAACTATATTTTACTGTTTCTTGTTAAACTAGTTTCTTCATCTTACTTAATCCCCGTCTATTTTTGTTTTTCAGTAGATTTTGATCTTACCTTAATATATATTTTTTTTAATGTGAAAGCATATTATTTTCTTCCCAGTTTACTTATTTTGTTTTTAAAGAAAAACGAAGATGAAATGATGACTCATAAATGCATGAGTTGGAATGACCCCCCCCCCCAAAAGTGTAGCGTTTACCGCCTTTGGTCTTACCTATCATTAACGAACGTCCACGCCATCTGAATTATTTTATTCTTTTTCTCCTGGTCAACTTTAAAGCTTTTTCCATAGCTTAAAAGATATCTATAGGGATGTTCAACTTGCAAATCAAACTGGATCGTCTGCAGTAAAATCCTTTCTAGTGTCATTATTTCCTCCTAAAAAATTTAATAAAAAATATGTGTCAGGATGCCAACACAAATAGAACACAAAGAAGCAAAAAATACAAAGGAAAAAGAAAAAGTAAAAAAGGTATAGGAATAAAAAAAGATGAATAGAAAAATAATTTTAGAAGAGAAAAACTTTTTTTCTGGATGGAATTGAGTTTTAGATGAAAATCTATTTTCCATGCCCCAAATTAAATGACAATGAATAAACAAATTGGTAGTTGTATGTCAAAATTTAGTACGAATTAATTTATTACGATTAGATCAAGGATAATGAGCTATCAATAGAAATCAGAGCGCTTTTTTTTAAACCAATTCTACTAAATTCAGATCAAAATTTCAGAAGTATAATACTAATGCGTGCACTCTCTTGTTAAGAAGGAATAACCGTCTGAAAGATAGCAATCCGTCATTTTTTTTAACATACACTAATTTGTTACCTAATGATATAAATATGACTAAACAAACTAATTTAACAGCCTGCAGCTTCTGTTGTAAAAATTTATATCATACTACTTCAACCCTATAATAAGTATTATTATACTTTATTATGCATCGAAGTATAATAAAGTATAAATTATAGTTTCATATATTATTATATAAAGTATAAAATTATAGATCTCATATATTAAATATAGATCTCAAGTGGTCAAATACATGAATACTTATTCTGAACCTCTACTAGTCTATAACGGAATACCCCAAGGTAGTATAACTGGACCCATCTTATTCAGCGTTATGGTAAACAATTTGGCAGAAGATATCCCATTACGATGGAAATTTGTGGATGATATGACTTTACTAGAGGTCCCCAGGAAAAATATAAAAAGTAGTCCACTAGAAATCCTTGTAGATGTTGCAACAGATGCCCTCAAAAATAAATGCATGTAAACCCATTGAAATCTACAATTCTAATAATCAATTTTCTAAGCACAACCCCCTCATTTACGTCTATTCTTCCAAGTGAACTTATGACACAAAAAATAAAACTTCTAGGAGAAACTATAACTTCCGATCTTAAATGGGAAGCCCATATTTCAAATATAACCAAGCAAGCCAACATTTCCCTAGCTTTCCCTTAAGCAATTGGCAAAATATCAATGCCTTCTCATATTTTGAGATTTTATATATCTTTTATTCGCCCAATTCTCGAATATGCTTGCCCTCTATGGCACTTCTCATTCAGTAAAAATCAAACCAAAAGGTTGGAATCCGTCCAGAAAAGGGCTTTAAAAATAATCACACAGGGAGGGAAGTTGCCTTACTCCTACTTCTTACAAAAGTTTAAAATCAAAACCCTGAAAAATAGACGACATGATCCGTGCCTCCAATTTGGTGGTAATGCGAGAACCAACATCCGATCTGAAGACCTTTTTCCGCCTTCCCATAATCCTGAACGGAAGCCTCTCCCAAGAGAGGCAAAAAATTCCATCCCCATTTCTGTAAAGACTAAAACTAAAAAAATATTTAGATAGCTTCACTCCCAACCTTCACTCCGTAGCTTCAGCACCAACCTTCACTCAAATCCTTAACACCTCCAATATCTCTTAATGAATTCTTTTTTTTTTCCTTTTTGACACTCTTGTTAATTTTTTTTTTATGACTTATTATATTATATACCGTTTTATGACTAGATTTTTACCTTTAATATATGACCTGTTTGATATGACATTATTTTGGTTGCTTTAATATTTTTCTTAATTGTTTAAGTTCTATTTGTCTGTTTATATTTCTTAATGTGTTGGTGTCCCCAATCCTAATTTCATTGAAGTGCTTGTGGTTGTTGTTTACTTTTTTTTTGTATGACACGAACTTATATTCGACGATTTATTGCTTGTGAAAAGTTTTAAGAGTAAAGCCTTATTCTATTCTATTCTATATTAAATACTGTACTGCGAAATATTTTAAAAAGGAAAAAAATATTTCATATTTTGAAACAAGTTTTCAAAAAGATGCAAAACATAAAAATGCAAAACTCGGGGCAAATTTTTACTGAAACAAAGTCCAGTGCGCAAGAGTGTCAATGCTAGTAATAGTCAACACATAATTACTCGTTCAATATTACATAAAGAGAAATCTTTATTTAAAGGGAGAGAAATTGATCCAGGCCAATATGTAAAAGTGCCAACCCATAAAAGCGCTAATTAGGAAAAATTGAATCTTTTAAGAAATGGTAAACTGGATGAAGCTAATAAACTAAGAAAAGCGATTAAAAAGGAAATACGTAAATCTGCCCGATCCTACGAAAAAAAGGACAAAGAGATCTACTACAAGAAAAAGGTCAAAGAATTGATTACCAATAACCCAAAAAATTGGTATTCTGAGGTAAAAAAGTTGTGTGGTAGGAGTCTAGACCAGCTTGACTTCAACCTACCTGAATCCCCAGAAGTTACTGCTAATAATCTTAACAAGTTCCTTGCTTCCATCGTCCAGAGCCTACCAGTATTGTCTTATCAATTACCTACTGATGTTCTCCCCCCTGTTTTCCCCTCCGTATCTCCGTCTGAGATCGAAAGAAGAATTGGGAAACTACGAAAAACAAGTGTCTGTCCTTTAGATATCCCGTTTCCTCTTATTAGTGCTTTCAGTGACTTTCTCTCAAAGCCCATGTCTGTTATTTTCAATGAGATTACTGAGTCTGGCCAATATCCACAAAATTGGAAACGGTTTCATAGCCTCCTTGAAAAAGAAAGACGGAAAACCTGGTTTTGAAGGTGTTCATCCTATTTCACTCACTCCCATTTTCTCTAAGCTACATGAAGGATTCCTCGCAGATTAGCTAAAGGAGAAAATTCTACCTCTTACTGACCTGAGACAATTCGGGAACATCAAATCCACCTCTACTTCCCATTACCTTGTTTTTTCTTTTTGACTCAATTGGGAAAATTCGCAAAAAACCTAATTTCTGGCTAAATTAATTTCCATTGACCTTCAAAAAGCATTTGACCTTGTTAACCACACTATTTTAGTTGAGAAACTTGTAACTGATTTCAATATTGATTCTTTCCTGGTTAAATTGGTTGCCTCCTTTTTATCAAATAGATCACAGGTAGTCAAATATCAGAATCATTATTCCAGCCCTCTACCTGTACACAATGGAGTACCCCAAGGTACTCTCCTAGGTCCCCTCCTTTTTTCTGTCATGATAAATAGTATCGCTAAGGAATTTTCCGACAGATAGAAATTTGTGGATGACCTAACGGTTGTTGAAACCTGCAACCGAAACTTAATAAGTAACCCTAAATCTATGATAATACCAATTAGTTTCCTCACCCCTCACCCCTTTTCCTCAACCCTATCGCCCCAGATATTTCTGTGTCGTCCTTTAAATTACTTGGGGTTTCAATTTCCTCTAATTTAAAGTGGGATATCCACGTGAAAGATATTTTCGATAGAGCTAATGCGTCCATGTCTCTCCTCCTTAAGCTCTTGGCTAAATCTAACGCCCCCCATCCCATTCTTTAAGGATCTATACTTCCTTTGTCCGCCCGCATCTAGAATATGCTTGACCTGTTTGACATCCTGGCATATCCCGTGATGAATAAAAAAAAAATTAAATCTATTCAAAAAAGAGCCCTAAGAATAACTTTTAAAGAAGCTATGGAACGGCAAAAAATGCAATAATAAACCCTCGCACAGAAAACATTTCCCCCAAAAGACACTCCCCATCCAGACACCGCCTGCCATGTACTGTTTCTGAACCCGTCCCTATCTTGTCCCCCATCCATTGCTTAACCTCCAGGTATAAAAAACCTTTGTCCCCTTCATTACTGATCAAATAAACCACTAGTTTTTTTTGGGTTTTTTTTTGGTACTGGTGATACCCAAGTTTGTGTCCGTTTGGTTCTTTTGTTCCCCCCCCCCCTGTTTATATGTTCTCTTTTAAACCTTTTTAACGCTATTTTTATCTCAATCTTTTTTTTGGGTTTTGTTTTAGTTTTTACCTTTTTAACTTTCTTACATTTGACTTTTTTTTTCTCGACTAATGAATGGCTTTGCCTTTCTGATATTGTTTTGGCATTGTTTAGCCAGTTTTTTAGTTTTTGTGCTATTATTATGATTTTTTTATGACTCCTAAATGCGAATTCGGCCCTTCGGGGCTTGTGATGGTAATTTTTTGAAATAAATATCTTATCTTATTTCATGTCTAATCCTACTATCTAATGATCTAGTGATTAAACATTTGTTTATCTTAATCTCCTCTATAAGAATTATTTTTAGCTATAGTACACCACCACTGTGTCACAGCGTTTGTTGAAATCGAGATTTTTTATTAATAAACATTTGCTCAAGTTTATCAGTTTGGCTCGTTGGGAAAAACAAAAAAATACACAAGTATCCATCCGGAATTGAAAGAAGGAAGGCTAAAACTCCGAAAAAGAAGGGGCCAATGAGCTGAAAATGAGCATTTTTGGCGTTATTAAGCCTCTAAAATTTGGCCATATAAAACTTGATTCTTAAATCTATCCATGTATAAAATTTGCAGTTATAGCCAAAATAACATCAATATTTTCTATTGAAATGGCCTTTTCGCTTTCAATTAATAAGGCGGCGGGTTTTTTAAAGTATTTTTTTCTGCCTTCTTTTGGAAGATAACTTTTTTATAATAGCGTTAGCACTGAAGGCGGCTTGGCGTAGATCGTTGCCAAAATAATTGCTTTTCTTTCGTCGTGTCCCTGTCCCTAGCAGAAAATGTTCCTCGTTTGAATTATCTTATTCGTCTGTATATATTTTTTTTTCGTCCATCATGTCTAGCTAGAGTGGTTTAAGAAGTTTTTTTTTATGTCAAGCTTATGAAGGAACGATAAGCGGTATTCTTGTTACAGTTGAACAAGGTTTGGCAGAATACGGAAATAAGTCTTAGAACTATGATTACGATACCAGAACTCATAGTAATGAAAGTGGTAAGGTATGGTAAGGTAAGGTATGGCTCCGAATGGTAGTCGCTTCGGAAGATTGAGGAAGATATGTTTAATGTTTTACAGAGGCATTGTCTACCTGATAGTTATAGATCCTCATTTGAATGACCGCATATCAAGCAATAGGGTTTACGAAATATGTAGTTTGATCCCAGTTTCTAGGTCTATAATGAAAGAAAGGTTAAGATAATTATGTACCATTTTACGGATCAAGCATGGTCTGTTGCTAGAAACCATGGTTGCATGGTATGTTGCTAGAAGTTTTTGGCGATCCAGCTACGGACAAGCTCAAACTAAGTGAGAAGAATCCATATGAAAAGAT